>JAASFN010000364.1:0-22589 GCA_023333795.1 Globisporangium rhizosaccharum | reverse complement strand
CGCGCGTCGAGAAGTTCTCGCTCCTCGTCGCGCACGCAGCGTTTGGTGCGAGCGTGCACGAAGTCGACCCGCCGGTGCTCGCGACGACCGCCAGCGACTTTCAGCACCAGGAGGAGCACGAGCTGCTGCTCTTTTGAGTTGGGTGTGAAGTGCTGAGATGATTGACAGGTTTGTGTGTGATCAAGTCGTCTGGCGCTGCGTCCAGATGGTGCAATGCAATGCGTGTGCTGTTGTTGCCCCAGTCAGTCAAGTCGGAAGTCGCTGGAGTCGAGAGCATGTTTGAATCCCTTGAGCAAAAAACGCAATTTATTATGTATCGATTTCAAATAGAGAATAACGGGCGAATCTAGACTTTCTTGATGAGCTTTTTTGCTAATTTTTCGAACACATTTGCACCAGCTCTATCGCACACACTCGACTCGACTCGGTGCTGGAAGCAAGCGAAGCAAGAGGAGACGAGGGACGAGCAGCGCGACCTCGAGCGAGCGTCGCGTGTGTGTGTGTGCGCCAGTCGTCGCTCTCTGCGTCGACACTATTGCTGTAGTGCGTATCGCTAACCGCTTCATCGAGTCCACCTGCAAGCGACTCGACCAACAACAACTGCTCGACGCTTGACGCACGCACGTACACACCAACAACCAGCCATGACGCCATCAGCGACGCTAAAGAAGAAGCGCCGCAAGATGAAGCAAATGCAGGGACTACTGCTCCTTGCGCGGCCGCACCACCAGAGCACGCCGCACCACGCTACAGGCACTCGCGTGGTCTTTGCACCGGCAAAGAAGGTGCTGGTCGTGCTCCAGCCGCAGCAGCTCCAGCTCGCCTACTCGGCGCAGGTCCGTCCGTTCGTTTGTTCGTACATGCACTCATACGAGACGTCACTCTCGCTGTCGCTCCAAGAGGACTGACGCACTGCTGTCTGTCCTACATGGACGCACAGGAGGACCAAGACATGACGCACATCCTCGGTCGCATTAACTTGCGTGGCGCGCAGCTCGAGCAGCTCCCAGACGGCTTCGTGATCCACGAGAGCGGAGCGAGCGGCAAGGTGCGTCCGTGTATATGTCTCTCTCTCCCTCTCTCTCTTGTCGCTAGTACGCGCGTATGTGCTGAGTCGCAATGGCCATGATACTGGTCATGATGATGCTCCTGCGCAGAAGTTCAAGCTCCAGGACCGCGACCAAGCGACGACCGACGCGTGGTTCTTCGGTGTCTACGCAGCGATCACGGAGTTCGTGCGCCTGCCGATCCCAGCGCGAGAGGACCACGCGCGCACGTTCTCTGCCGTGCTGACTGCGAGTCTTGTCGACGAAGTCACAGACGAGCTGGTGCGTCGGCTCTCACTCTCTATGTTTACCAGACTGTCGCGTAGCACTTGCTGCTTGTGGTCTAACTGGTGTGGTCAATGCCGCGCTGCTGTCGACAGGAAGTCGAGCTGTCGTGCCAGCTGCTCTTGCCAGCGCGACCGGTCGAGAAGCCGAGCGTCCGCTGGAAGACGTGGAAGACATTTGCGCAGCTGCAGGCATTCGACGAGTGCGTCTGCGAACATCAGTGAATGCTCCAGTGCGTCTCTCTTTGTGTGTAAAGCAGACACTGACGCTTTTGTCCTTCTCTTGCTCTCTCGTCACACACACACGCATCGCAGTGACCTTCGGAGTCTCTACGGCGCGTCCATGAAGAAGCTGCTGTTCCCGCGCGAGCGCAAGCGCGACTCGCTCTTTGGCGGTCTCCGCCGCAAGCACAAGCAAGAGCTCAAGGAGCAGCAGCTCGCACTGTACATTGACAAAGTGCGTCGTCGGCGAACCCGTCACGCGTGCGCTGAACGTGCTCTCTCGACGACTAGCTGGCTGACTGACGAATGAACGGACTGATGTGCGTTGTGGTCGTAGGTGTTTGAGCTCCCAGGTGTGACTACAGAGCCAGTGTTCCTGTCCAAAGTCGCCGCCTTCCTCGGCTTTGACTCGTTCTTTGAGATCAAAGTACGTCTGTTCAGGCGACTGACTGATAGTGCACTGCTCACTCTTCGGACTGACACGCGCGCATTGCTTCCCGTGCTGCTACTGCTGAATGATGATGATGACGCCACGTACAGCACGGCGCGGTCGAGCAAGACAGCAACGCACTATCCGAGGCGTTTCTCACACAACATGAGCCTGCTGCAAGCGACAACGAGCCCGCGCCAACGTCCGAGTTTCTCGAGGCGTCAAGCTACACAGCGCCTCAGTCGCAAGTGGAGGCGCTGCCACTAAGTTCATCGTCGATGTACGACTATGAGGTGCGATCAAGGACACACGAACGTGTAGTGAGGCTGTGATGAGCTACTCACTGGCTGATATGAACTCTCTCACTATGCTCCCGACAGAGTCACCGCTCGAGCGTGCAGTCAGTCGATAGTCTGCTACCACTCTCGCGAAGCAGCTCGCAGTTTGACGACGTCGGCACCGAGTACGTTGAGATCGTGCCAGAGACCGACCCGAAAGCAGCAAAGAAGCTGCACAAGAGCATTCTCCAGCGCGTGCGCGAGCTCGTGAGCCACGACGACGACCGCGTGCGCGAGTTCCAGGAGCAGACGCGGTACTTTGGCACGAACGAGATCTCGACGACCGAGTACTGCGCGTTCCTCCTCGGCGCATTTGGCTCTAAAGAGTGCTGTCAGCTCATTCCGATGATGGCGCGACTGCTCCCAGACGACGACAGGCGCAATGAGCTCATGGACGGTCGGTCTGCGATCTGGCGTCGCACGATCCGGCGCAATCGCCGCCGCTCAAAGCAGTTCTCGGAGAGCGTCGCGTTCCAGCAGCAGCGCAACGAGGTCGTGCACGAAGCCGTGGTGCACAAGATGCGTCCCAAGTCCGATAGCATGACGGCGCTGCAGTGGTACCAGGACAAAGACGCTGCGCATGCGTCCGCGTCGCGCCACTCGATGATCGAGACACCGAGTGCTGCAGCATTCCCGCCGTGCAGCACGAGCAGCAGCGGCAGCAGCAGCAACAGCAGCAACAGCAACAGTGGTCGGAGCGGAACACCTGGGAACCAAGAGAGCGGAATCGACACGGCACCGCCACCAGCGTACAAGAAGTCGCTGCTCGATCCGCGACGGAAGCTCCAGCACCGCGCGTCGTTCAACCACCACTTTAGCGACACAGTGGCGGACCCGATCCAAGAGGAAACACCGACGTCGTTCGACTCGGACGACGACAACCAGACATCCGAGTACCTCCGCAGTGACAATGCAGTCTCATCGACAGCAGCTTCTGGTGCCAGTGCGAGTGCTGGAAACCGTGGTGGATGGCCAACGCTCGAGCGCAAGTCTTCGCTTGGCGGCACCAGCTGGACGCGCCAGGCGGAGCGCCATTATGTTGACGATGACGCTGGAGATGCAGCAGTTGACTACCGCTTGCGTCGCTCGAGCTTGAAGACCGAGCTCGAGTTGGCGCCGCCGCCAGCGGAAGAGGAGAACCCTGTGCTCGCGCGGCTCAAGAAGCAAGGCGCCGTGAACTTCATGATGCGCTGAGCAGCTATTTTTCGTATGTGGCTAAGTTTAGGCAAGTGACGCTTTCTCCTTCGACCTTCTCCATCGACCTCTTGCTTCTCGTCTTCGTCACGATCACGCCTGACTTGCGCTTCCACTCAGTCGTGACCATCAAGTGCACACACGTGTGACAGCCACAGACGTGCACTAGCATGGCGACCGTGACGAGCCAGGAGCTCCAGGACGCGTGGCAAAAAGTCAAACATGCCAAGTCACTCCCTGACGTACGTCGTATGTCATGATGCTCTCTGATGTCTTTGTGCGAGTGAGCGCGACGATGCATCACCTCATCTCTTGTGTACTTGCTCGCAGCCTCCAACGATCAAGTTGCCACTCTTTAGCGCGAAGACACCGATGAAGACGCGGTTAGCAGCGATCCAGCACGTGCTCAACACGCTCGAGTGCGTTTGCATGTGCTGACTCCTCTATTGAAGCTATCAAGTCCACTTGACCAGCTCTCTCACTCACGCTCTCTCGCATCTCATGCTGCTCAGATACAACTACACGGGGACGCTCTACTTTGACGTGAACAAGAACCGGAGCTTCAAGAGTATCGTGTCGACTGCGAAAGACATTGTGAACGAAGTCCTGCCGATCCAGTGCCTCGAAGCCGTGTTCCTCGGTGCGTACCTCACTGCGAACGCACCTGAGCTCGAGCGCTTCCCGATTAGTTTCAAGACTGTCGCAGGTGGCACTGTGCACCGCCACATTGTCCTCGGTGTGCGGCATCAGCACACCAAGTGGGGTGCGCTCGGACTGAGCCGGAGCGACAAGCTCATGTTCAAAGAGCTCAAGTATGCCGCACTGAGCGGGCTCGTGCAGGACTTTTGCCGCGAGTTCGACTTGCTCTTTCACACAGTTCTCAAGGTCTACGTCGGTTTTCCGTTCAGCCACGACATCCACTCGTCCGAGAAGGTGGAGTGGCGGGTACGTCCGTCCGTCTATGAGCTCCTAGCTGCGGCTGTGGCTATCGTACCTTTGCTAGGAGCACGCTACGCTCTCATCTCGAGCTTGCGTTGACAGCGTCTCGGTGTACGTGCGTGTGTTGTTGCCACGACGACTGCTCTAGGTGATGAACCTCTCGCTCGAGATAAACAAGTGGACAGACGTCGCGCACCACTTAGACACGTTCACGAAAGACGCGAGCGACATCCTGGCGTTCAAGAAGTCGAAAGGCGTGCTCCCAGACTCGTTTGCGCACAAGTTTCCACTGCACATGCCCGAGTTGGAGTCCGGGAAGAAGTCCCCAGATCGGCGCGCGTCTCTCCATGGCGCGTCGTTCGAGCTCCCTGGCATGTTTGGTGGCGACGACGACACTGTGTCGCCGCCACCAGCAGCCGAGAAACTCAAAGGCGAGGCGAGTCCAGAGAAAGACGAGAACAAGGCACCAAAGCCGATCATCGTCGCACCCGACCGACTCGAGTTCAAACAGGCGCTCGCAGTATGCACTCTGCTCTCTCTCTCACTTGTTCCTATCTCTCTATGTACTAGCGCAGACACTGACGCTTGCTCGATGCTACTGCACACTCGTTCGCCCTCTGTAGAACGTAGCACAGGTGCTGCCGACGAACATCTTTCTCCAGAACACGACTGCGTCGCCGTACTTTGTTGACATTGAAGAGGCTTCAGGACAGCTCGAGATCGTCATGCGCGGCTCGGTGGCGCGACGCCAAGAGTCTGACGACAGCAACAACGCAGCAACTGCGAGCGCATCCAGTACGCCAGCGTACTCGACAGCAACGTTCCGCGTGTCAGCAGTACGTGCGCTGCACCATGCCTCGTTCACTGCAGCAAAATGCACTCGACGCGATGCAGACGACTCAAGCGCTTCTAACGCACTAACACACTCTCTTTCCTACTGCGCTTGGTCGTGCATCACTGGTCTGTAGAAAGGGATGACGGTCGTCGCGATCAAGTACAGAGGTGTGCTGCCTGCTGCAGACGCTACGTCACAGCCGAGCAACGAGCTCAGCGCTCGCGAGTCCAAGCCGTCGCTGAATCCCAAGACAACTGCAAGAGGCAACAAGGTTGGCAGTGGCAGCAGTGGCAGCACGAACACTGCAACAGTCACTCCGTCTCGTCAAGTCGTCTCGTTCAAGTGCCGACGTCTCATGCGCTCAGGTGAGGACGCGTCGAGTGAAGTGGAAGACGGTGAGACGTACGTGAGCGAACTCCCATTTGTCATTCTGCCAGCGCAGTAACGAGTGCGCGTGAGCGAGCATACTCATGCACGACGAGAGCAAAGACATAGGACAGATGCATGACAAGAAGTCAATTACGAAGGAGGATCGAAGGATGGATGCATTGCGCAAGCCACGCGACTGTCAGGTGGATCACTACGAGTGAGAGTGCATCGGACGACGCGAGGCTCTCGCACAGGATGTAGTAGCTCCCTGGCAACGTCGAGGCAGGCAGCGCTAGTCCTTGGACAGACGCTTTGCCGTCACTGGTCTCGATAACCACTTCGTTCACACGACGCTCTTTCGCTTTGGTCTCTGGTTCAGCGTCATCTGCCGGGGCTACTGACATCTCGCTCACACCTTCTGGTACTCGTGCAGTCTGTGGACTTGGGTTCGTGTCAGCAGCAGACTGAGTAGAGCTGCTGTCGTCGCTGTCTAGGAGCACAAAGTACCACTGCGCGTTCTGCGGCGTGTCTGCTTGGTCGAGTGCTTGGTGTTCTTGCTCTTGCTGCTCGTCGTTGAGCGTCGCACTGGTGGCAGGTGGCAACTCCTTTTTGTCAACGACAGGTGATGCACGAGCACTCATAGCAGCAGCAGCCGCGTCGAACTGCCCTTCAAACACACGGAGACGGATCTGTCGACGCGATTCGCCTTGCACAATGGCCGAGTCGCTCGTGACGCCACTAGTGTCAGTCGCTGCTGCTGTATCACAGACGCTCAGGACAACGAGATGCGGAAGCGTCTTGTTCTCAATGCTCAGTGTCGATAGAAGGTCGAGCAGCACCTCCTCTTCGACTTGTTGCTGCTGCTGCTCGACGCTTCGAGTACTCACTGCTGCAGACGCAGGTCGGCTGCTGCTACTGCCAGTGACTCCAATGCTACTACGTGTGCGAGATGACACGACCTTCACCTCGAGTCGAGACGGACGCTCTGTATCCACGTACAAGGGATATGTGAGCATGAGAACGATGATGTACCAAGCAACCAGGGCTGTGTGCATCGACTTGTCGTACCAGCAGGGCGATTGTAGCTCCACATGCCAGTGTACCACACTGGCCTGCGACTATCGTTAGTGCTCCGAGCGCTGTCGCTGCTGTCGTCTTTAGGCAACACGGCACCAGCTCCCAGTCCTTCGCGCTGTCCACTCACCCACTCGCCGTCGTAGAGCACTGCGCCATCGCGATCGTAGAGCACGCCAGCGCCGACGATCGCACCACTTTGCCACTCGCCAGTGTACGTTTGTCCAGACAGCGCGTACACGGTCGTCCCGAGTCCATGCGGTTTGTTGTGCGCAAACGCACCAGTGTACACATCGCCGTTCGCAAACGTGAGCTCGCCTGTGCCCACGCGCTGGTTCGCGCGCCACTGTCCTTCATACTTGTCGCCTGTGTGCGAGAGGAAGACGCCTTCACCGTGCATCTCGCCGCGGTGGAACTGCCCACTGTACGAGTCGCCGTTCGCCCAGCGCCGCAGTCCCACGCCTTCGATCTCGCCGTTCTCAAACTCGCCTTCATAGACGCTACCACTACTGCTACTGCTGTCCTGTCCAAGCAGCTGACCGATCGAGAACACGCCGTGTCCGTGCATCTTGCCGCGATGCCACTCGCCAGTGTACTGGAACATGCCGCGCGGGAACGTGTACGTGCCACGACCATGCCGGAGTCGGTCGCTCAGCTCACCGACGTACGTTGCCTGCTGCTGCTGCTAGACCAATGACACGCGGATGTCCACACATGAGTGAGAGACGAGAGCCTGTGCCATTGCTCTGGTTGCTTGCAGATCCTACCATTGCAGCCATCGTCAGCGCGCATGCACTGGAGCTCGTCCGAGCTCACGAGCTTCGCCGCCAAGTGATTCGTGAAGCGACGCACACACTGTCTTCTCTATATTAGGGCCAAACTGATCGATCTACTGCTGCGGCGCACTAAAGTACTCAAACGCTTTCTCGAACGCCACGGCCATCGCTGCGAAGCCTGCAGCGCCCTTGGCACTGTTCTTGAGCAGCACTGCGCGACAAGAAGTGCAGTAGAGAGCGTCATTCATCCATATATGCGTCAGACTGTCTGTCAGGCTTTGTCATCGACGCACTTGCTCACACAAGAGAGCTCGAGCAATAAGACGGACCTTGCGGACCAGCGTGGCGCGCTGCCCAACCACCGAGCACAGCGCCAGTCGTGCCGCCTGCGATGACCGTGTTGTACGTGTCGTGTATCGCGCGCTCGCGCTCGACGATGCACTCGATGCCTGCAAACACACACCCGACGATTGCAAACTCCTATGTTTGCATACACACGTACAAAGCAGTCGACGTGTGTAAGCTGCGGTGGTTCAATGCGCACGCGTGTGTGTGTGAGAGAGAGAGTAGCAAGTGACATCGTGGCGCCGTACCTTGGAGAAGTAGACGCTGCGCTGGTAGCCAGCGACAAACGACTTGCGGAAGCCGTTGTAGAGCTGTGCGTGCATGACACAAAGAGAGAGAGAGAGAGCACGTGTGAGCAGATGCAAGCGCCGTCACGCAGTTGCATTTCATACAAGTACATATGTGCCGCACACACCTGCTCGCGCATGTTCTTGCCGACGAGTTCGCCGTGTGCGCCTTCGAACGTGCCGAGGAACGTGCCGAGTCCGACGCCCATGCCGGCGCCAACGACAGTCGCGACGACCGACTTTTTCCAGCACTCTTCGCGCGACTCGTGCAGGAACTTCATCACATGGAGCAGCGCGCGGTCCGTCGCATTCGGCACCTCGTCGTCCATTGCTCGCTCGCTCGCTTGGTCAGGTTGACTTGCTTTGACTTGCTAGGTTTAGTATCGTACTTAAATTTGATACCAAAACGTACTTAATATTGGTGTCAATCGAACTTACCATTGATACCAAACAATCACGTCCCAAATGGGAGCTTGGTCCGAAATATTTGTTTTTCTATGCAGACTTCGTTTTGACAATTGCTACCGATTCCAAGCAAAACTATCCAATCATTTCACTATCAGCGAAGGCGACATAATTTAATCAAGTGACTGTACGACGCTATGTGGTCCACAAAACTCCACTACATCAGTTGGTTTTGTATATATTCTTCATCGCGAAGGTTTCTTATAAAAATCAAGTACAAGAAACAAAGCTTCAGCGCATTTAAAGAGGTTTTGCGTTTTATAAAATTTAATTCTTCGAAACCTCTATATCTTGAATATTTGGAACTGAAATTTAAATATTTGTGTACCACGTCACATTTGTGGACTACACTCAAATGTGTCTACCACGTCAATTCTTGGGATCGATCGATCCCGACAACCCACATCACCAACAACGCCCAAACCAAACATGACGAGCTTGGTCACGCGCGTGCGCCTGCGTGCGCCGGACGAAGACGCTGCGATCGCTGCTGCTGGCGGTGCTGCAGCTGCGTGGCCGTCGACGCACCACCGCGAGCTACATGCACTCGACACGACGCCGCTTCACAACCGCCCGCCGCTCGACGTGCGCTCGCCCGAGTTCATTGAGCAGCGCCTCGAGAACCTCAAGCGAAAGCAGTCGTGGCGAGCGTGGCTCGACCAGTACGTGCTCGAGCACCCAGAGAGCGACAGCGACGACGAAAGCAACAGCACACAGGTGCGCTCTCGTGTGTATGTCGTAGTTGCTGGACCACCTAACAGCGACGACGCATCTCTCTGTGACCACATACACCACACACGACAGTTGCGCCGTCACGTCGAGATCGACCGCACCGCCAAGCCTGCGCGCGTGCATCGGTACAGCAACGACGACGCGAGCTTTGTCGCAACGACGCTCTGGTCGCTGCTCATCATCGCGTTCACGCCGCTCCTGCTGCTGCTCTACCCGTGTTTGCGGCATCGCGAGTGCGTGCATCTCCCACTTGTTCATCTGCCATCTCTATTGCTCGTCTTGCTATCACATGTGTGCTCACTCGCTGCGTCGGTGTGACTATGACTGTGTATTTGTATGGCGCTAGTGCCTGGCCGCTCGGCTGCACGTCGCTGCTTGGACTGATCGCGCATGCGTTCACAACGCTCGCGTTCCTGCTCTTTGGCTCGGCGCTCGTGTACTACGCCGGCGTGCACGAGCTCCCAGAGCTCCGCGCCGACACGTGGACGCACGTGCTTGTGCGCTGGCACGAGACCCAGCGCGCTGCCGGTGTGTGCTCTGCAGCAGTGCAGCAGCACGAGCTCGCACTGGCGCAGGAGCTCTGTCTCCCGCTTGCAATCGACGCAGCGCTCGTGCTCGTGTGCGTCGCGCTCGTGCTCCAGAGCCACCGCAAGTGGGCCAAGTACACGCTCGTTCTCGTCGCTGCGCTCTTTGTTGGCGACGTGCCGGCGCGTCTGACGCGCGCGACGTTCCCGTCGCCAGTAGTCTCGCAGATCGACCCGTCGTACGCACTCGTGGACGAAGAGCTGCTCGTTGCGCTCGACGGAAAGTACCTCAAACCAGGCGGCACCGTTGCGTGGGTCGCGTACTGGGGCTGTGCGAGCACGGCACCAGTCGAGAGCTGCGAGAAGCAGTTTGCGAGTCCGTTTGACGCTGGCGTCGTGCGCGTGACGTTCACAGCACTCGACCACTTCATTCCGTGCTACCGCGACCCGCCGAATCCGCTCAAGGTCCAGGACTATGCGTGCTTCCCGAGCGTGCGACTGCGTGTGAAGGACGCGCAGAGCATCCCTGGCTGGTCGCGTCTCCAGTCAGCAGCAGTCGCACCCGTCGCAGCGTCCAGCAAAGTGGACGACACTCCAGCTCGTGCAGCGACCAAGCCACTCAAGCAGCCAAAGACAACGAACACAAAGGCAGCAAAGACAAAGCCAGCAAAGCGGAGCAAGGCCACCACCAGCAGCAGCAGTGGCGTCCAGACAGTGAGCGTTACGACAGATGGTGACGTCACGCTCGAGTAGCAGCAGAGCCGTCGTCGTGTGAGTGGACGAGTGTGCGGACGAGTGCGAGCAGCGCGAGTGCAGTAGGAATGCGAGCAAAGCAGAGACGGCACAGCGTTGCGATTGTACGCAGTGTGAGGCATCTGCATCCTCTTTCCTCACTCGTCCTTCACACAAGTGACGAGCTCTGTGCGACTGGTGCACTACCAGCACTTCCGTGCGCAGCGCTTGCAACTGCGTCACGCAGCACCTCTGCCAATCGAAAGAACTTGGAGTGCTCTTGCTGCGCAGCATCGAGCGTCGCATCGCGGAGCTTCTCGTGCAGCTCGCGGTCGTGCTCCATCTGCTTTTCGCGCAATGCAAGCTCTCGCTCGCGGAGCTCGACGTCTTTTGCGAACTTGTCTTTTGCGAACGCGAGCTTCTCGCGCTCGAGCGCCAGCTGCTCGGTCAAGTGCTTCTCGTAGTCAAACGTCCCACGCACACCTGAAGACACGAGCATGCGCAGTGTTTGTGTGAGTGAATCGTGAATGTGTGTGAATGGATGTTAGTGGGTGTTGACACGGAGCCAAGTGCGCTGGACGTACCGAGATATGTCTGCTGCAGGAGCCAAGACCCAAGAGCAAGCAATAGAATATAGCGACGAGACTGTTAGCTCTGTAGTTCACTCGCCAGTCCAGCGACAGCCAAGCACTGGGAGCAGTACGTACCACAGTCGGGTGACTCGATGCGGGGTGACTCCCGATCACGCCAGTCGCTGACGACGATGCCACTGCTGCTGCTGATACACCAGTCGCACCAGCGCTCGGTGAGACTGCGCTCGTGTGGTGCGCTATCGCTGCTGTTAGTGTCGACTCGAGGACTGGCGGAACCGCGTGTGACGTGAGCGCGTGCACTTGCGCCTGCGCGTACGCCATGTCGGCCTCTGTGTGGAGCGTTGCGCCATTGAGCACGACGTCGTCGACGATGTGGAGTCCGTCGTACGCCACGTCACCTTGCACTTGCAAGTACCGTGCGCGCACTGCGTCGTGCTTGGGCAGCGCCTCGTACTCGGCCCAGCGCCGCGGGTGCGCGCCTTGCAAGTGGCTCCGGATGTTGTCGACACGGAATGTGCGGAAGAACTTGATCGTCGTGAGCGACCGGCGCCGGCGCTTCTTGCTCTCGCCCTCGCCGTCGTCCGACTGCAGCACGTGCTCGAACTTGTTCTCGCGTCCAAACACTTTGCAGAAGCCGCACATTGCGAGCGTCACAGCGCCGGTGGTCGCGTCCTTCTCAATCACGACCAGTCCGAACTCGGTCGCGTACTTTTTCTGCCAGTTGTGGCGCCGCAAACGCTTGGCGTTCGCACTAGCGGAGTTCACGGGCGCACTGCACATGTGTTTGCTCTCGTTGCTTTCTTTCATGCTGTTGCCAGTACCGCCTCTGTAGTCCGCACCGTCGTCACCTTCGTCGTCGTCATCGTCGTCGTAGTCGTCGAGGTCGCGCTTGCGGCTCGCGCTGCTGCTGAGGTCGCTCGACATGTCGTCGTACTTGTCGAGTGCATCGTCCGTGAGGTGGTGGGTGTGGCTGTGGCTGTGGGGATCACCTGCTGCGACTACCACCGCCGATGATGTCGCGACGACTGCACTCCGCTCCATCTTCGATTGCTTTTGGATTTGACTGTGATTTCCAGAGGATTTGTAGACGATTTAAACAGCATAGTGAAAACAAGCTTAACGATGTTAGAGCCATACAATTGAAAATACTATGAAACATTCGAACGTCTTGAAGCTGTCCGTTTAGGTAGAAAACGTCGTAGTGAAGAAACCGAGTAAATGGCAGCAGTAGAATAAATGGCTGTCAATCGAGTGGTTTCGCGCACCAGTGAAGCCGATCCACACAAAGCGTCACACTCGAGCGAGCGAGCACGCGCAAGCGACACCAGCAGCAGCTCTAGCCGTCGTCGCGCTCGGCACTTGGTTCATTTACCGCGAACGTCGTCGCACTTGCAACCAACGCACCACGATGGAGTCCGCGACGGACCAGACGATCTTGCGCTATGAGGTCGCCGAGGTCGGCTTTGGCTTCTACTCGGACGCCGAGATCCGCGACCTGAGTGTCAAGCAGATCACGAGTCGCATGTCGTTCGACTCGCTCAACAACCCGGTCATTGGCGGTCTCTACGACCCGGCGCTCGGTCCTGTGGACTTCAACATGATCTGTCCGACGTGTCACCAGACGCAGAAGGAGTGTCCAGGTCACTTGGGACACATTGAGCTCCCAGTGCCAGTGTACAACCCCGTGCTGTTTGGCCACATGCTCACGCTGCTCAAGCGCAAGTGCTTCACGTGCCACAAGTTCCGCATCGCGTCGGCGCGCTCGCGCGTGCTGCGCGTCAAGGTCCTGCTCATTGACAACGGATTTGACGAAGAGGCTGCGATGCTCTCGGAGCTGCTCGAGCAGCGCAACGGCGTCGAAGACGAGCCAGCGCAGCGCACGTTCCAGCGCCAGCAGGCGATCCTCGACGAGTACGAGCGCCTCGCGCTGTCGAAGGCAGCGAGCGGCACGAGTGGCCGCATCCGACCGCTTGCGCGTCTCTCAGAGGTGCAGCGCGAGAAGCTCACGTCCGAGTTCTTCAAAGGCACGAAGGCCAAGTGCGAGAACTGCGGTGCGATCTCGCCGGGTCTTCGCCAGGACTCGAAGGCCAAGATCTTCCTCAAGGGCCTCAGCGCGCGCTCGCGCAAGGTGAACCGCTCGAAGAACCTCACGGTCACGTCCGCACTCGACACGATGACTGGGAACCTCTCGGGCGACGACCGCATGGGCTCGGACGACGATGACGACTCGGACGACTCGGAGGACGACGACGTCGCAGCTGGCAACAAGTACGCGAACACGGAGGACACGTCGTCGCGGAGCAAGTTCTTGCCGCCGCTCGAGGTCCAGTCGCAGCTCCAGATGATGTGGAAGAACGAAGACGGACTCATGGAGCTGCTCTACGGCGACCGGAGCATTGCGAGCGGTCGCGTCGCCGCGAAAGCCGATGGCTGGCGCAAGTTCTTCTTGAACGTGATCCCAGTCGCGCCGTCGCGCTTTCGTCCGCCAGTGTTCCTCGGCGACAAGCAGTTCGAGCACGCGCAGAACACGTACTTGTCCAAGATCCTCACGCTCAGCGAGAACATCGTGCAGGGCAACTACTACGCGCAGCAGAAGCCTGCCGCGTCTGGCACCGAGGACGACGACGCTGACGACAAGCAGCCGCTCAACCTCGCGCGCAAGCTCGCGATCTGGACTGAGCTCCAGAACAACGTCAACCTCCTCGTCGACAGCAGCAACGCAAAGCCTGGTGCGGACGCCGCTCAGGGCATCAAGCAAGTGATTGAGAAGAAGGAGGGGCTGTTCCGGAAGAACATGATGGGCAAGCGCGTGAACTACGCCGCGCGCTCCGTCATTTCGCCAGACCCGTACATCAGTACGTCGCAGATCGGTGTGCCGCTGCGGTTTGCCAAGACGCTCACGTACCCGCAGCCAGTGACGCCGTGGAACGTCGAAGAGATGCGTCAGCTCGTGATCAACGGCCCAGACGTGCACCCCGGTGCGAACTTTGTCGAGAGCGAGACTGGTCGCCTGATCGACTTGAAGAAGCGGTCGCTCCACCAGCGTGAAGCGATCTCAAAGACGCTCCTCACGCGCTCTGCGAGTGCGCAGGGCACGAGCAAGAACCGCGTGAAGCGCGTGTGGCGACACCTCAAGACTGGTGACGTCGTGCTCATGAACCGTCAGCCGACGCTGCACAAGCCGAGTATGATGGCGCACGTCACGCGCGTGCTCACGAACCCCAAGATGCAGACGATCCGCATGCACTACGCCAACTGCAACACGTTCAACGCCGACTTTGACGGCGATGAGATGAACATGCACTTCCCGCAGAACGAGCTCGCGCGGTCCGAGGCGTACAACATTGCGTCGAACGACAACCAGTACCTCGTGCCAACGGACGGCTCGCCGCTCCGTGGTCTCATCCAAGACCACGTTGACTCGGGCGTGAAGCTCAGTCAGCGCGACACGTTCCTCACAAAGGACATGTACATGCAGCTGCTCTACAACGCGTGGGCGAGCATGGAGGACGCAGGTGTCGCCAAGGCGCACATTGAGATCGTGCCGCCTGCGATCCTCAAGCCCCAGCAGCTCTGGACTGGCAAGCAAGTGATCACGTCGGTGCTCAAGATGCTCACGAAGGGCCTCCCGCCGCTCAACCTCGACAGCAAAGCGAAGATCAAGGGCGACTTGTACGGCAACGCGAACGCTGAGCACATTGTCGTGTTCCGCGACGGCGAGCTGCTCCAGGGTGTGCTCGACAAGAGTCAGTTTGGCGCGTCGATGCACGGTTTTGTGCACGCGTGTTACGAGATCTACGGCGCCCGCATCGCTGCGGACTTGCTCACGACGCTTGGCCGTCTCTTTACGTGCTACCTCCAGTTTGCTGGCCACACGTGCGCGCTCGAGGACTTGACACTGAACAAAGACGCTGAGAAGCGCCGCCGCAAGCTCGTGCACGAGTCGGTCTTTAACGGCGAAGAGGCGTACGCTGAGTTTGCTGGACTCACCGACTTGCTCGAGGCGAAGCGCGAGGACGAGGCGAAGAACGGCAACAAGCGCCGCCGTATGAACGAAGCCGAGCGCGTGCAGATCCGTGAGCGCATGCGCGAGCTGCTGTCGGGTCCAGACGCTGATCAGAACGCGAAGGCGCTCGATGCGCACATGATGGGCACGGTGCACGGCTCGAACAGTGACATCATCAAAACGTGCTTGCCGTCGGGTCAGACCAAGTCGTTCCCGGCAAACTGCTTCTCGCTCATGGTGCTCACGGGCGCGAAGGGGTCGATGGTGAACCACTCACAGATCTCGTGTGGTCTTGGCCAGCAAGCGCTCGAAGGCCGTCGTGTGCCGATCTTGAGCAGTGGTCGCTCGCTGCCGTCGTACGAGCCGTTTGACCCAGCGCCGCGTGCGGGTGGGTATATCACAGACCGTTTCCTCACGGGTCTGCGTCCGCAGGAGTACTACCACCACTGCATGGCTGGACGCGAAGGTCTCGTCGACACTGCTGTGAAGACGAGTCGCAGTGGGTACCTCCAGCGCTGTCTCGTGAAGCACTTGGAAGATCTCCAAGTGAGCTACGACCACACAGTGCGCGGCTCAGACGGCAACGTCGTGCAGTTCTTGTACGGCGAAGACGGTGTCGACCCGGTCCAGAGCGCGATGCTCTCGGGCAAGGACGGCGAGTTCACGTTCCAGGCGATGAACCACCGCAGCATCTCGCACAAGTACGGCATTGACGCTAAGTTCTTTGAGCACACGAAGCTCGACATCATGAAGCCGCTCAAGCTCCACGCCGAGGCGCGCGAAGCGCAGGCAAAGGACTATGCGAACCCCGCGTCGGTGCTCCGTGCCGGCGTGCGCATCCAAGCGCGCCGTCTCAAGGACGGCGAGACCAAGTGGAAGCGCGGGAACATTGAGCAAGGCTTCTTTGACGCCGAGATCCTCGCGCTCGCGCAAGAGTACGAGGACCCGCGCGACTCGACGTACGACATCCAGTACATTGACACGGGCCGCAAGGCGTTCGGTGTGCCGCGCACGACGGTGTTCAAGGCGCGCAAGCCGACAAACAACACGCGTGCAATGTCGGGCCGCGTCGACCTCATCCTTGCCGGTCGCTCGGACCCTGTGATGCAGAGCCTCGAGCTGAACCAGCACGTTGGCTGCGTCTCGGAGCGCATTCAGGAGAAGCTGTGGGCGTACAACCAACGCAACCCAGCGAACTGCCTCGACTTGCTCAAGAGCAAGAAGAAGAGCAAGAAGAGCAAGAAGGCGTCCAAGCACGAGAGTGCGACGGACGAGATCGACCGCGAGAAGATGCTGACAAAGCACACGGTGAGCCCCGATGCGTTCCAGCTCCTTGTGTGGGTGAACTACCTCCGGAGCATGGCGAACCCGGGCGAGAACGTCGGTGTGATCGCGGCGCAGAGCATCGGTGAGCCGTCGACGCAGATGACGCTCAACACGTTCCACTTGGCTGGTCACGGCGCGGCGAACGTCACGCTCGGTATCCCGCGTCTGCGTGAGATCATCATGACTGCGAGTGAGAAGATGTCGACGCCGATGATGACGATCCCGCTCCTTCCGAGCGTCGACCAGTCGCGCGCGCACGAAGTCGAGCAGCGGCTGAACCAAGTCGCGCTCTCGGAGCTCATTAGCAACGAGCGCGGCGTGGCGGTCAAGGACGAGTTTGTCCAGAGCGAGAACGGCATTCTGTGGGTGCGCGACTACACCATTCGCCTCACGTTCTTCAAGCTCAAGTACATCAAGAAGGCGTTTGGCTTGAGCGCGAACGACGTGTTCGATGCCGTTGGCAAGGGCTTCATCGGCAAGCTCCTCACGCTCATCTCGCGCGAGATGAAGAAGAGCGGCGTGAGTGTCTCGGCTGCCGCAGAGACTAACAACTTTGCCGGCTCGTTCGCTGCCAAGAGCGCAAAGAAGAGCGGCGACGATGACGACGATGACGACGACGATGAGCAAGGTACGCTGCGCTTTGGCAGCCGCCGCGAAGTGCAGGGCTACGAGATGGACGACGAGGACGAGCAGATCCGCAAGGCGCAAGATGACAGCGACTCGGACGACGACCGCAGCAGCAGTAAGAAGAAGAAGAAGAACAACAAGCAGAGCGGCGCGGAGACTGGCGACGAGGACGACGTGATGAACGGCAGTGGCAGTGCGTTTGACAAGAAGAGCAAGAAGAGCGGGCTCGGTGCTGCGATGGCAGACGGTCTCGAGTCGCTCGACGTGCCACTGAGCGTGCGCAAGAACAAGTACTTCATGTACTGCGGCCGCAACACGAAGCAGCACTACGTCGAGCTGCGTCTGCGCTTCCCGACACACTCGAAGACGGTGCTGATGGTGCCGCTTGTCGAGAAGGTGGCAAAGCAAGTGCTCGTGCAGCACTGCCCGGGCATCTCGCGGTGCTACTTGATCAACCAGCGCATTGGCGACGCGCAGGACGAGACGCCGTGCGTCCAGACCGAGGGTCTCAACTTCCAGGAGATCTGGGCGTTCGACGACATCCTCGACGTGAACCAGCTCGCGACGAACGACATCTACCAAGTGCTCCAGACGTACGGTGTCGAAGCTGCGCGTGCGTCGATCTCAAAGCAGATCAATGACGTCTTTGGCGTGTACGGCATCAGCGTTGACCCGCGCCACTTGAGTCTCTTGGCCGACTACATGACGGCGCAGGGCGGGTACATGCCGCTCAACCGCATGGGCATGAACAACAAGGGCTCGTCGATGCAGCAGATCACGTTCGAGACGTCGATGAAGTTCCTCACACAAGCGGCGCTCGGCGGGCTCTCGGACAACCTCGAGAGTCCGTCGGCGCGCATTATCCTCGGTCAGCCACCGCGCGTGGGCACGGGTAGCTTCTCGCTGCTCCAGCCCATTGCTTTGTGAGTTGGCGAAGATGATGAGCACTTGCAACGATGAAGTGAGCAAGCGAGTCAAGAGAGAGAGTTGAGGTGACGAGAGTGCCACCACGTGTAATAGATGCATCAGTTCAAACGACATTCCTGAAGTCGCTGGCATGTGAAGTGTATGATGGCCTGTCTACTCGGGCGCTTTCGCAGCTGTTGCGTCTGGCGCTGCCGTCCTCGACTCGGCTTGTGTCTCTCCTCTGAGTGTCTGGCGCTGCTGCTTCTGCTTGGTCGGCGATGGCGACGGCGATAATACTGGCGAGCTCATGGTGAAGCGCCGCTGCAGCGGAACCTTCTTTGCGTCTGGACTCTTGCCACCACTTGTTGCTGCTGCTGTTGCTGGTGATGATGTCTGCACACAGAGACTCAGTCTCCGAGTCATCGACGGTCGAGGAGGACTCGATGAGGATGGTGGTGGTGCTAAAGTGGTGCTGTGAGCAGCAACATCTGTGATGTGCAAGGCATCCATTTCTTCACTCAAGCCTCCGCGCGAGCCAACGTAGTTCCTGCACACGCACAATCAGTCAGTACGATAGACACACTGAGAGTAACAACACTGTCGACATGACAGCATACACAAGCGCGATGGGCGTACTCGTAGCGCTCGCGCTTCCAGAACTTCTCAAAGTGTTGCAGAAAGACCTTCATCACGTCCACGCGGTCGGTCTTGAGCACGTCCGTGATCTTGAGCGCGCGCGGTGAGCTCGACGCACACGCGAGCCACATGAGCTGGAACAGCGCTTTGAGCTTCTTGTCGCTCGGTGTGAGTTCGTCGTGCGCCATGACTTTGCGTGCGAGCCGCACGAGGAGCTCGCAGAAGCAGTCGTACGTGAGCACGCGATCGAACTCGGTCGGAGGCGCCTTCGCGAGCGAGTCGATGTAGATCGTCGAGAACTCGGTCGTCGTGAGCATCCCGAGAGCAATGATGCCGTACATGCGGCCGAACGCGACGCTCTCAGCATACCCCATATGCGGCGGGCTCTGCTGCGCGGCTTTTGGCTCGAGCTTCTCGAGCTTGGCGTGCGTCACGCTCGCATAGTACGCAAAGATCTAGTGGTATGAACGATCGACATGTCATGCTGTCGTATCGTCGCTAGTCGTATCGTGTGTTGACATCATCCAAGCTAGCCTAGAGTCCCACGCACCTTGGTGAGTGGATCTTCAAACGCTGCGAGCACCTTCTTGCTCTCCTCCATCTCCTTTGTGAGCACGACTCGGATCCTGTCGATCCCGTCACACAGTCATTGCCATGTGCACATGAACGAACATACGCCAGAGAAGCTCAGATAGCTGGTGCTACTGAAAGAGAGACATGTTCACAAGCGCACAAATCGACCTCGGTTTGAGCTGTCGTTCAATGCACGTTCGCGCGAGCGAGTCGTACGCACGACTCGGATCTTGGTCGCCAGACTGCAGCAGACGTAAGAGGTAGAAGCAGTCGTCATGCATTGAGCAACGAGCAACAGCAGACCAATGTCAAAGAGATTACGACAGGTACTCGCAACGCACCATCTTGGCAAAGTAGAGCAAGAGTGCGAGGAATGCTGTGAAGTTGAGCTTCTTCGTGCCGTCGCGCTCGCTCGGATGGCTCTTCAAGAACGACTCGCACACGATCGACACTTCCTTTTCAATCAGCTTTGCCTCGTCAGTGCTCGAGCCATCGATGATGCCGCAGTCTTGCAGCAGCTTGATCACGTTCGCAACGCGCATGCGCGTGGGGTCTTCGGATGACAGCTGCAGCGCGTACGTGGCGAAGATGTCCCAGAGCTTCTCGTGCTGCGTGCGCTTCCTTGCCGCAGCAAGACTCGCATCAAACGGCGAGTTGTACTTTTGCTTGTTGATCTCTGCAGCAGCGGCGAGGTCCGATGTGCTGCTCGCGCGCGACGAGCTCCGGCGATTCGCGTACTCTTCGCGGGGCTTTACGAGCACCCGCTCCGACATGCTGGAGCCGAGACGAGAGAGAGAGAGCGCGCACTTGCGTGTTGCGTGTGCCTTCGTCTCACGAGTACGAGATCAGCACAGCCCAAGCCGGAGCGAGCTCGTCAAAGGGTCTTGTGCGCGTCCTCGACACACGCTCGCTCGCTCGAAACCTGTGCTACTACTATCAATAGGAGAACTGACTCCGACTCACTCGAGGCATCACTTTCGCATCTAACAAGATGGCAGCAAGGCCGCTCGACACCGAGCGACCTCCTGAGCCAGTGCCGACACCAGCATGGATGTCCGCACACCGAGTGCGGTTCGCGTACGCGCCGTTCGTCGTATTGACACCGACATGGGAGCGCTACATCGCACTGTCGATCATCATTTTGCAAGGCGTGTGGGCGATCGCGGTCCCGATCAAGAACGTCGTGATGATGACGAATCCCGAGTTCCGCGCCGACAGCACGAGCACTGAGAGCAGTGCGTACACGTACTCGCCGACCGAGAACGCGACAGTCGTGGTCCCTGGCAGCGACGTCATGCCGCTGCTGCAGAGCGTGCTCGCGATCGCAATCGGGCAGCGCATTGTCCGCGAGAACTTTGAGAGCGCTGGGTCGTTCGACCTCGACACATCGTACCAGTTGCTCGCACCCGAAGACTACCACGTCATGTCTCGGTACTACGCACTGCTCTTCCAGGCAGCCGAGTTCCCTGGCACGACCATGACGCCGCGACCGCGATACTTTGACATTACAGACCATGGAAAGCTACCACCGGATGCACTTGGTGTGTGGATCCGACCAACGGATATTACCAAGAGCGACTGGTTCCTCTCAATCTCTTGCGCCGCTGAGAATGCCAATGTCGACGGCACGCGTTGCTTCCAAGGCAATACGTCCTACGCGTGCTACGACTTCCCTCTACCAGGCGACGTTCGGCGCCATGAGGACGTCGAGCTCGACAGTCTCCGAGTCAACACTGGACTCGCGAACAACATCGGTCAGCTGTACTTGATCGAAGTGTTCCACAAGACCATGGCTGCGCTCTTCAGCACGAAGAACTGGATGAAAGCCCTCGACGTGATGCAGTACACCGCGAATGCCGACACTGCGCTCGCGAACGCATATGCGAGTGTCTACAGCAGCGATGGACGTCCGCTCATACTCGAGAGGTTTGCCGAAGAGTTTGGAGTACCACTCGCACTGATGAACACAACAAAGGTCGAGTCGTGCACGCTCGCTGAGATCTTGACGAGTCGGTTCTACGTGACGCCGTTCGTGCTCGAGCTCATCCAAGCGACGCTGGTCGAACTCGACATGTACGACGTTCGTGAAGCTCTCGTGCAGTCACCGAACCAGACTGAAGCGATCGTCGCACCGACGATCAATCGTGATCTGTTCCTCACCTCTGGGGTTCGATACAAACCTTTGTCTGACGCCGGATCGAGACGCTTTGGGGGCGTCACGCTCGCTTCAGTGAGCACAGCGACTGCTCGTCTCAAGCTCGACACAAAGTTCAATGGCGAGCACGTCCTCGGCTCGTCGGTTCGCATGCTCATGTACATGGCGTACTACCCAGGGTACTACAGCTACATGCACCATGAGGTTCGGAGCTTACTACCAAGTGCAGCTAGTCCAACCGGCATAGTGTACGACGAGTTCCACTACCCGATCCTCGGCGGCGCTGGATCAGGACTCAACACGTTCAAAGACAACTGGTGGGGCAATACCATGGGCGTGTATCGTCTCCGCGAGCTCCCGAGCGAACCGGGTCGTACACGTCGCGTCGATACGTGGTGGGACGACGAAGCCAGGTTTGCGAGCTGGTTTGCAAGTCTTGAGCGAACGCCACAGGCGCCGTTCCACCTCTTTGACAAGTACGTGGACGTCGTTGCGCCGTCGATCGTGACGAACGACAACCTCGTGACTGCGTGCCACCGCGCGTTCTTCAAGACGCTCACAAAGATCGCGTTCTTGAGTCTCCTGTCATACTCGCAGCTCCCGAGCTACGCAGTCTTTATGAGCAACATCAACGGCGGCGCACCGACGTGGTTTCGCACCGCGATGCTCCGCGCTGAGTTGTATGGCGAGATGATCGGAGGCGATCGATTCGCATTCTCGTTCTCTGACGACGCAAGCGCACGTGAGTTGATTGATTGAGTATGCCCTAATGTCCGTCAGTGCAGTCGACGTGCGTTGTTGTCGCTGCCTCACGAGCTCACAACGCTATCGACGTATCTCGCACTTGCTGTCCTAATAGGCAAGGACGATGGAAGCGCGTGGGTCGCAGTGCCGATTCTCCGCGCCATGCTCCAGAGCTTTGGCAAGAACGAGTCGCTGCATATGCTCTCGGCCGAGTACAACAAATCGTTCGTGGCTCTCGTGGCGACCGAGTATGGCATCGTGCACTTCCCTGATATGGGGCAGTGCCGAGTCGGCTTTGCGACTGCAAACGTCAGTGCTGCGGACAACACGCGCGACAAGGTCGCGATCAAGCTCTACCCAAGTGTGATGCAGACCTTGAGCGATCTTCTCGATGCTATCCCAGCACTCCATGCGCAGATGGCATCCGAGCT
>JAASFN010000363.1:0-22632 GCA_023333795.1 Globisporangium rhizosaccharum | reverse complement strand
GCGCAACACGCAGCAGTACGCCGAGGTCTTTAGCGACGCGACGAACATGACGATCATCTTCCTCGTGAACGTCTTGCTCTACTACAAAGTCGTGAACGGGTACTTTCCTGAAGCGATCCTCCATCGCGGCTACTACCCGCTTGCGCTCGCAGTGTTTGCTCTGTACTACTACGTCTTGCGGCACTGGGAGCGCCAACGCGGCTTGCGTCGGACCGTCATGGAGATTGTCTTCTCGCCGTTCTACGCTGTGACGTTCTTCCACACGTTCGTGGGCAACTACCTCACGAGCATTGTGAAAGTGAACCAGGACCTGTGCTGGTCGGTCTGCTTCTTTGCGACGCGCGAGTTCCTCGAGCGCGATGAGCTGCCGTTTGCGGCATCAATGGCTCCCAACGTCCAGCAGCTCAGCAGCGCAAGCGCGAGGCGACCATCCGGCTGCTCGCACAATTTCTACTACGTGAACATCGCTGTGCCACTCATCTGTGCGCTGCCTCTAGTACGTGCGAGCGAGAGAGTCTGTGAGAGCGATCTGCCTGAACACATCGCTCATTGTGTCTCACTGTGTGGGCGTCCCTTTCTGCTTCGTAGTGGTGGCGCTTTCTGCAGAACCTGCGGCGTATCATTGACATGAAAGCGTGGTGGCCAAGTCTTCCGAACGCGTTCAAGTACGCACTGGCTCAGGTCGTGGCGCTTTTTGGGATCTTCCATCCGTTCAACGCTGGTAGTGAGCAGACAAGCGCAGAGACGCTCCAGATCGTCTGGGTCGTGCTCTTTACGCTCAGTTCGCTGTACACGTGGGTCTGGGACGTCACGATGGACTGGGGCCTCGGTCGTCCAGAGGTGAAGCTCCGCGGATATCGGCAGATGTTCTCACGCAACTGGATCTACACTGGTACGTGTGAGTGCTTGTGTCTGTAGATGCAAAGAGTGACTCTCATGTCTCCTTTGTTGTGTTGCTGCGCAGTGGCCGTCGTTGCCGACTTCTTCCTCTGCTTTGCGTGGACGCTGTCGCTCATTCCACATCGCTCGACCGACGCGTTTCTGCTATATCTCCAGCCGTTCACGATGGTCGGCGAGCTCTTTCGACGCACGTTCTGGAGCTTCTTCGCTCTTGAGAACGAGCATCTGCGCAACACACATGGCTTTCAACGCGCCGACTTCATTCCACTGCACTACGACAACAGCACCAGCACGAGTGACGAAGACGACGATGAACACAGCAGCAGCAACAGCGACCATTCCAGCACCAAGCGACACCAGCAACAACACGGCCACCACCAACTCGTCGAGCGACTCGGTGGACTCGCGCTGCTTGCAAACATCACGTTGCTCGCGATCGGTGTTGTCGGCTTGAGTGTCGTTGCTATCGTGACACAACAGTAGCCATGTGCTTGCTCACAACATGGCTACATTTAGTTGGGTTTTATCTCTATCACGATTCAAGTCTGCAAATAGTCGAAAAAAATGTCTACATTTACACTTGTATTTGACTCAACACACTCGAATGAGAAAAGCAAAAATTTGTTACTTGCGCAATCAACTATGTAATCAAAAGAGTCGATTTCGTACATACGCATCGACTTGCTTTCACAGAAAGATAAGATGCGATGAATATGACCAATCACAATCCACAAAAATGTCGACAGGCCAATCACGAGCCGCGATTTGGTCGACACATTTTGGGATCACGTCGCTGCGTCCGGGACACCTCGGGATGAGCAACCACGATCATGTGCAGGGTGCAGACCTGTTCATATCTGTTGATAGAGACTCGGACTGCAGTTGCGATGGATCTGCTCCAAGGGCCATCGTGTGGTAGCGGCATCACGCGCGCTCTATCATCAGCAGTTCATGCACACACGGATAAGCGATTGCCTTACATATACTTGCACTCTCTCACGTGAATCCACGCTCTCACAAAAGTAAGACTCGACTTGATGGTTTCGAAGCACACTCGCTGTTCTTCACAAGAAGCATTTAGACTTGCATTGAGCCTCGGTATGCAAAATGGACAGGTCGACCCGCATTCAGCAACTTGCTGCTTCGTATTACTTGTACTGAAGCGACTACCGTCTCTGCCTGACTGTACTGCAGTCAAACAACCAAGAGCTCGAAGTGATCGAGCCGACCGCGTGCACCGATCACTCGCTTCCGCTGCTGCTGCTGTCCGTGGCTGCGCTCGCTGGCCGAGCACCACCACAGACACAGATACAGACAAGAGCAGCGCGCCATGTCGAAGGTGCCAAAGCAGAAGAAGGCGCAGCTCCACTACCAACCGTACCAGTCCGCCACCGCTGTCAGCGTACGTAATCGCCATCGTCACCATCACTCTTCCGCCACCGAAGTAGAGAGAACGAACATGGCGGCGCTCATATGTGCTCCTGTGCTTCTCGTATCTCTGTCTCACTGTGTGTACATGGGTCAATAGAATGGCGAGCTCCAGCACAATGCGATGGAGTTTAGCGTGCCCGACATGCCGCTGCACATGGATCCAGTGCTCAGGTGCGTCCTTTGCTCCATTCTCTCTCTCTCTCTTGTCCGACGCGCTGCATGTACACGAGTGCGTCTAACGCCTATGCGTGTGCATGGCGCTTGCACTTGCTGCGTGACGCCAGTGGGCTCTCGTCGAACTTGAGTCGGAACCTCTGGGACGACTGGAACGAGAACGACGGGAACTTTGCCATGAAGTTTGACATGTTCCCAGACGACAGCAGCAGCAGCACGAGCACCAGCACCAGCACCAGTGCGAATGGCAACGCGCGTAACGCACCGGCGCTCGCGCCACAGATGACGACGATGCAGCAGCAACAGCAGCAGCAGCACTTTCATCATCATCAGCAGCAGCAGCTCCAACAGCAGCAGCTCCAGCAACAGCTGCAGCACCAACTGCAGCACCAAATGGGCATGAGCATGCTCGCAAGCATCAATGGTAGTAGCAGCAACAGCGCTGGCGTGATCCCATCGTCTGCGTACGACGTCATGAGCGGCGGCTATCCGACCATTCGACCCAACAGCGCACAGAGCAACACTGGAAACAGCAGCACGAGCGTCATCGAGCCAAGTGGCGCGAGCGATCACCTAAACGAGCCGCGTGCAAACTACCGACGGTCGCTCAGTGAAGACCTCGTGAGCATGCTCGACGAGAACAACGAGCTCGTGTTTGGCGGCGCAAAGCAGCTCCAAGGCACTGGCGGCAGCGCTAGCCATGGCGTTGATGACACGCGGCGACAGCTCTCGCCACCGAATGGACTCGTGTTTAGCACTGGCAGCAGCGCTGGAAGCACGGCGACAACAACAAGTAGCAGCAGCACAAACAGCTCGAATGGCTTGAGTCCCGCACAACAGCAGCAGCAGCAGATGCAGATGCAGCAGCAACTGCAGCAGCAGCTCCAGCGCCAGCAGCAGCTCCAGCAACTCGCGATGGCGAACGAGAACGCGCGGTGGTTTGCAAACGCACAGCACGCGTTGCTGCAGCAGCAGCGTCCGGATCTCTTTGCACGTCGCCACAGTGCGTTTGAGACTGCAGTCGCAGCAGCGTCGACGACGTTGACAGCGATGCCAGCAGCGCTGCGACCGGAAGACGCAACGAGCAGCTCGGCAGAGCAGCCGCTTGGCGCTGCAACGCCGACAACGACAGCAGGCTCCTCTGCTGCTGCTGCTGGCAAAGCGGCGCCGTTTGGGTCGTTCATGCTCCCAAGTGGCGCTGCGAATGGCGAGACGAGCGAGAGCGGAGCTGCTGCGGATCCAAAGACCAAAGTCGCGCAGTCACCAAGCAGCAACAGTGTGACCGAATCCATGGCGATGGACACGAGCACTGCGTCAGCTACGACGACTGGCACCAGCAACAGCAGCAGCAGCTCTGCTGCTACCGCCGGCGGTCCATTTGGCGCGCAGAACGGCATGATGATGCCGGGCTTCATGATGTACCCGATGCCGATGATGGGCAACTACCAGACGAACCCAATGGGCATGCTCCCGCTCCAGATGCCGCTTGGGATGAACATGGGGCACATGGGTATGCAGATGGGCGCGATGGGTCCCATGGGCATGCAGCTGCCGCTTGGGATGCAGATGCAGATGCCCATGGGCATGCAGCTCCCAATGGGCATGCAGATGCCGATGAACAGCATGGGCTTGCACATGGGGATGCAGATGCCCATGGGGATGCAAGTCCCGACGCCGCAGACCAACAGCAGCAGCGCAATGGACACTAGCGCTCGCCCAACGGACATGGAAGTGACGCCAATTACGATCGCCGCAGCCGCTGGCAGTGTCCCGATCGCCAGTAATAGCACTGTCAATGGCGCGACACCGATCGCTGCAGCGCCAGTACTCAAACCAGCGCCAGCAGCACGAGCGCTCCAGCCAAAGGACCCGCGCGGTCCTGGCTTTGTGAGCATTGCTCGCAAGCCAGATGAGCCAGAGGTGAGCAGCATCCTCAAGTCGCTCATGGACGAAGAGGCGAAGAAGAAAGAGAAGAAGCTCGAGCGGAACCGCGACTCGGCGCGCGAGAGCCGGAAGAAGCAGCAGTCGTACGTCGAAGCGCTCGAAACGGGTATCAAGCGTCTGCAGATCAACCGCGACTTGGTCGTTGCGTACCGCTGGGGTGTCACAGGTCCGGGCTTTGGCCCACTGCCGTGCCCGCAGTCGCCGCAGATGTACGACTGGAAGACGCGCATCTCGATCGTCACGGGCGACTCGGAGTCGTTCTCAAACATCCAGAACCCCGCTGGCTTTCACACGCTCATGCGCATGAACCGACAGCGCCGCGCACTGAGTCTGTCGCACTATGAGCGCGAGCGCGCAGTGACCAAGAGCTTTGTCGCGATCGGCAAACGCCTCGCTGCGCTCCGGGCGCGCGTGCTCGAAGCGCAAGTGCTCCGGACGTTCTCGGACAACCCACTGGCGGCTGAGCTGAGTGCAGCGCTCAACTTGACTGCGGACCAGAAGCTCCAGCTCCAGTGCCACGCTCAGCGCGTGTTTGACGAAGAGGTTGGGCAGATGGTGAAGCTCTTCAAAGTGTTCTTTGCGCTCCGGACCGAAGCGCTGCGGCTCCACATCCTCTCGCCGTCGCTCGAGCGCTTCTTCCGCGACGTCTGCTCGCTCGAGCAGCTCCAGAAGCTCCTGCAGTGGACCGAGACGCACCGAAGTGTCGTCGAGAACGCGCTCACGTTTGACGCATAGGCAGGCAGACTAACAGCAGTAGTAGCATGTAGTACAAAGCAGCAGCGTAGAGAGGAAGTAGACTAGACACGACACCGTGAGTGAGTGCGTGGCTCGATGGGCAGCAGTGTCCACACACACACGCGCACCCCATCCGCCAACATCGCCACTTTGCGAGCAGCTCATGACACAAGACAGGAGGACACACCGATCACGTGAAAGGCATGAAGTGCACAGTGTTGAACAAACTCTAATGGGGCGACTGCTACTGCTGCGACGACGCTCACTCGCTCTACTCGGCGTCCGAGTCGGCGCGCTTCCGCTTCGTCGTAGCGCTCTTGGTCTTCGTCTGCTTGCTCAGCTTGGCGGCTGCAAGCGCCTTCTTGGCTTTCTGTGTCTTCTTGTCTGCGCTCGTCTCGTTCTTCACAGTCTTTGCGTCTTTCACTGCCGACTTCGTCGTCGTCTCCTTCACCTTGACGACCTTCTCCGCTGCCGCAGCAGCTGCGGCAATCGCGGCTGGAAGACCCGACGCCTCGGCGATCTGTTTGACCATGCTCTTGACCACAGGCGAGTTCGACTCGAGCGCCGTCACGGCCGTGAGCAGCTCGCTCAGCTGCTTCGTCTCGCGCGCAGAGCTCGCACTGAGCTGCTTCCACGACTTGACAAACTGCAGCACGCACGACAGCACGAGCTTCATGCGCTTGGCCTTGAGTTCGTGGCCGTCGCTCTGCTGCTGGCTGCGCAGGAGCGCAACGAGCGCCGTCTGGAGCGCAGACTGCACCGATCGGAACGCCTGCTGCTCGCTCGCATCGGCCAAGAGCTTGGGCTTGAGCAGGAGCGAGAGCAAGCGGAAAACCTCACACTTGGAGAACTCGTCGACCGCTGCAGGCGCAGCGGAGTCGGACTTGGACTCGGACGCAGTGCTCGCTGTGGCAATCGCAGTGAGCGGCTCAAGGAGCACGTGCACAGCGAGGAGCGGGAAGCGCGTGACGAGGTCATCAAAGACGCTCTGCGGGAACCGCGAGTGTTTCTTCGTGAACGCGTCCGTGACGGCCGTGCGCACCGCTGGCTGCACAAGCGCAATCTCGCTCTTGTTGCCGCTGCAGAGCACGCGCACAAAGTACACGACGACGCCAGCACCGACCTTGCCAGCTTGGTCTTTCTCGAGGCTCTTCGTTGTAAGGAGGTTAACCACTGCTGCCAAGTGCTCGGCTGCAGTCGCGCGTTCAGCTGGCGACAGCGCAGCGCTGCTCGGGACGTCCTTTGCGCGCAGGATCTTGTTGCTGAGCACCGACTGGAGACGCTCGCTGAGCACGCGCGCGTCTTTGTCGGTCTTTTGGATCGCTACGAGCGCTTGGAAGAGCGGCAGTGGCAAAGCGAGCACGAGCGGACTCGTTGCGCACTTGGTCACAAACACCTGGAGCAAGTCGAGCACGCGGAGCTTGAAGTGAAGCACGTGCATCGCCGCTTTCTTTGCGTTCTTCTTGCGGTTCGCGCGGTCTTTTACGTGGCCGACGATCGCAGCGAGCGCCATGTCTTCACGATGGAGCTCTGCGAACTTGGGGTCGTTGCTCAATGCGGCCGTTACATCGGTCGCACTCGAGAGGACAACTTCGTCGGTTTCATTGTCCTCTTCTGACTCGTCCATTTCACTGTCCTCTTCGTCTTCGTTGTCATTGTCGCGGCGCGTGACGCGGTCGTCGTCATCGTCGTCTGCGTCGTCGCTATCGTCTGCTGCTGGCACGAGCACGTGGAGCATCGTCTGGATGCTCTCGGCGTTCAGGAGCGGAAGCATCGAGCGGAAGACGTGCGCGACGATCTCGCGCATTGCGCTCGAGTCCTGCGACAAGAGACTCAAGAGCATGTCGGTGAACACGACCATCGAGTGTGGCGCATCATCGGCGGCGACTGGCGTCTTCTTGCTCTTCTTCGTTGGCTTGCGACCAGCAGCAACGACCAAGTCGCTGTAGCACTTGTCCAAGTCGGTCACAACGACCACGGCGTCGCTGCGCTGCGATGGGTCGAGCAGCTGCACGCCCGAGCTCATGAACAGCAGCAAGAACGCTTCGAGTTGCTGCGTCTTTGCTGCGTCGTCGTGCGCAGACGCAGTCGTCCAGGCGTTGCGGAGCTCGGCCACGCGCGTCGTGACCGTCGCGAGGACTTGCGCATCTTCACTGTCGGTCGCAGCAAACGGGTGGCGCAGACGCGCTGCGTCAGTCGCAGCGAGGAGCTCCTGTGAGATCGCAAAGATGCGGCTGAGTGCGCTCGTCGATGCGCCAGAGAGCTTGACGCTCAGCAGCGACAGCACGCGCTTGAGCGCATTCGCAAGCACAGTCGACGACAGCACGGGCGCTGCGACCGTGAGGGCTGCATCGAGACCAACGTCACTGCTGCTGCTCGCTACTGCCGCTGCCTTCTTGGCCTTCTTCTTGGACGCAGCAGGCGCCGTTGCCGCTTTGCCAGACGCCGTGAAGAACGTGTGGAACACGAGGAACCGCAGCGACTGCGCAGTCAGCGCCTCCGCGGCCGCATCGACAGTGTCGAGCGCAAAGAGGTCGCCGAGGCTCGTCACAAGCGCATCAAGCGCCCAGAGCCGCACGTTGTCATGCTTCTTCTGGACTGCTTCAGCGCGCTCCTTCTCTTCTTCGAGCGCCAGGAGCGCGTCAAAGCCGCCGTTGCTCAGACGGACTGCCTTGGTGTCTTTAGCGTCCTCTGCGGCCGCGTCGTCGTCGTCGCCGTTCTCGCTATCGAGCGCAACGAGCGTCGCCATCGGCGAGACGAACTGCTTTTGGAAAAAGTGGACGTACTCCTCCGGCGCGAGCGTGAAGAAGACCTGGAGCGTGTGGCGCGCAGCGTCGTGGAGGTAGTTCTTCTTTGACACGGCGTTGGTGTAGAGGCACTTGACAAAGTGCGGCGTGAGCGTTGCACGGAGCACTGGGCGTGGCAAGTGCGGGAGCACGAGCTCAAAGAGCTTGAACGCCAAGCCGCGGCGCTCGTGCGTCGCGCCCATGCGGCTGAGCAGCGTGTTCTCGACCAGGACGCTCCAGGCTTCGTGGAACAGGTCGCTGTCGAGCTGCGTGGCGTTCGCGCCAGTGTGCAGGACGTGGCCAAAGAGACTGAACCACGCGGCGTGGACGCGCGGGTAGCACGCTGACGAGCTCTTGAGCGGCTCGACGAGCGCGTGCATTGCTTTGCGGCGGACAAAGTGCTGCGCTGGGAACGTCGCAGGGACCTTGTCTTCGATCCCAGACGAGTGCATGTAGTGGTGCACGCCGGCTGCGAGCAGCACTTGCTCAGCGTTGTATGCGCTCACGTCGCCGTCGAGGTGGAGCGCAAGCACAGGCACGAGGTCGGTCACAAACACATCAGTCTCGACGTCCACGAGCACTGCGAGCACGGCTTCGTAGCACGCTTCGCGGAGCCACTTCTTCCACTTGGCCATCTCCAATAGCTCGGTCACGACCTCGACACCGACACGCTGGTCGGTCGCCAAGCGACCGGAGCGATGCAGTGCGAGGAGCCCAAAGAGCCGCCCAAACATGTGCTCGCGCTGCTCCATACCTTTCATCGAGCTGTGCACTTCCATTGCCTCGCGCAAGAGCGCACGCACGTCTGTGAGCTCGACGCTCGGGAACGCCTCCAAGAGCCCTGCGAGCGCCGTGCTAAAGCCCTGACGCGCTGCGTCGCGCGACGACGCGAGACCGCGCACGAGGCGCTTGAGCGTGTATTGCAGGTCATCCTCGAACGTCGCATCGTGCTTTGTCTGCTTCTGCGTCAAGTGTGCGAGAACCTGTGCGACTGCTTGCGTGCGCACGGCGACGTCGCTCTCTGCGAGGTTCCAGAAGAGCTTGAGGAACTCGTTGCGCTCGGCCGACGGCTTGGATGGTGTCGTCGCGGCCGTGGCATTCTCGGTCTGCACTGGCGCTGGCTTGCTCTCCTTTTGCTTTGGCGCAGGCTTGCTGGCGGCAGCGACCGTGTCGACAGCGACTGCGAGTTGCGCAGTCGTCTTGAGCTTCTTCCCCATCGCGGACTGTGACTGTGACGATGTGCCTGTGGTTGGTGGTCGCGCGTGCCAATACAAGTGTTTGTCGTCGTGTGTCTTGGTCGAAAGCCCGAAGCGTTGTAGCTTTTGACTGGTGGCTGCGACGAGTGCTGATAATTGATAGTGACAAAAGCGAGGTCCACCAACCACCGTGAAACCGAACAGTGTTCTTTTCGCGAATATCGCTGTATTTATCACTCAAGTATACAAAAACAAAGGTATTAACGAGAAAGCACTCTCACTCATGATCGAGTCATGGGAGCTCGTTGTCTTGAGCGTCCTAGATGGAGCTGCTCGTTCGCATCGCTCTACAATGCCTAGCAACGACTCATAACATGGAATGAGATTGCAGAAGTAGCCACTCGCTTGATTGCGGTTCAATGCGTAGACTAAGAGACGAAAGAACGAACTGTCCTACGACGCGGCGGCCGCAGTCTCGAGCGTCGTCTGGAACGCGTCGACCTTCGCAGCGTTCACTTTGAGCAAGTACTGCGTCATGACGCCGTCGACTTGGAGCGACAGGATCACACCGGCTTTCTTGCCCTTCACTTCGTGCGCCTTCACGCTCATGCCCTTGTACAACGACGCGTTCAGCACGATCTTTCCGATCTCATTGCGCACGAGGATGCTGCAGACATAGGACAGAGTCAACTGGACGTGAGACGACTGGACACACTCTCGACAAGGCAGTGAGACACAAGAGACGCACCGCGCTTGCTTCGTAGTCTTGTTCGCGAGCACTTTGAGCGGGTGAAGGCCCTTGTCGGCCCAGCGCTTCTCGTCCTTTTTGAATTCAAACACCTTTGCCTTGTCGACGTCAAAGAGCGCGTCGTCGTCCTCCGCGTTGTCCGACTACCGCAAAAGAGCGACATACAAGCATTGAGGGTTCGTCCACGACCGTGAGTGTTGGGCGGACTAGACATTGGACAGAGCCACAAGCATCGCGTACCTTGAGGATCACAGTCGCCTCTTCGCGTCCAATCGTCTCTTCGTCTTCGTCGTCATTGGCAGCAGCTGCACTCGTTGTCGTTGATGCTCCAGCTGGCGTTCCAAAGCTAAATGGCTTGACAGAACCACTGCTGCTGCTGCTGCTAGTGGTGGACGACCCCAGTGTCCCAAACGAAAAGCCACTGCTCGACGACGCGCTGAACGTCGATGCGCCTCCGAACGAGAACGCAGGCGTGATCGCTGGCTTCTCTGCGTCACTGTCCGTCGTCTTCTTGGCGCCGAACGAGAAGCCGCTTGTGCTCGAAGCTGGCTTAGCGGCACTGTCACCCGGCTTGGCAACAGTCGAGCCAAATGAGAAGGCGCTGGTGCTAGGGGCTGCTGGCTTGGAGGTAGCACTGTCGCTGTCCGTCTTCTTAGCAGCAGAGTCAAATGAGAAGCCACTCGTGCTCGGTGCTGCTGACTTAGAGGCAGCACTGTCGCTGTCCTTGCTCGCACCAAACGAGAACGCGGGCGTGACTGCTGCTGGCTTTGCGCTCTCGCTCTCCGTCTTCTTACCGGCGACTGCGCCAAATGAGAAGCCACTGGTGCTTGGAGCTGCTGCTGCTGCCTTCGTGGCACTGCTCTCGCTGCTCTTGTTCGCACCGAACGAGAAGCCACTGCTCGTGCTTGAGGCTGCCTTGACGCCACTACTCGCCGCGTCCTTTGTCGCTCCGAACGAGAAGCCGCTGCTCGTGCTCGCAGGCGTCGGCGCAGGCGTCTTGCCGCCAAATGAAAAGCTGCTCGAGCCATTTGTACTGACTGCTGGAGCAGGTGCCGGCGATGGCGCTGCTGGTGGCGGCGCGACAGGAGCTCGTGAGCCCTTCTGTCCTGCTGGCACTGGCTTCGTCGCGGCGTGCTTGACTGCGATCTCGTCCGCGTACTTGACGTACTCTTGGGCAGCGGCGATCCAGCTCACGCTCGGATTCTGCTTCGCTTGGTCATGGACGAACGCAAGGAAGTCCTTGTTGAGCACTTCGATGGCTTCCTGGTACGACGTTGTTGATAACGATGTCGCTGGCGCAGGCTTGGACGACGCAGCAGCAGCAGCAACAGACGTTGATGGAGCTGGCTTGGACGAAGAAGCAGCTGCTGGCTTGTCGCCAGTTAAGCCTGAGAAGCCAGCAAACGGGTTTGCCTTTTGTGGCGCAGCAGCCGTGAGACCCTGGAAGCCGCTGAACGGGTTCGCTGTTGCTTTTGGCGCTGTAGTCGCCGCCACAGCAGGCTTGCTCGCTGCAGATGCTGCGCGACCCGCGCCACCAACGCGCGCTTTCACGATCTTGCGCTGGCGAATCGCATCGTCCGACGCGCGCTGGAAGCCAATGTCGAACGCGTCGCTCGCAACACCGCCGCCGCGGAAGTCGTCGTCGTCTTCCGCCTCGTAGTCTTCGCGGCGCATCTGGCCGTTCTCGTTACGGCGCTTTGACATGGCAGTCGGTTTGTGTAGTGACTGATCTACTGCTACTGCTGCCGTGTTACGATGGATCGAGGGAGGGACGCGCGTGTCGTGTCCTCTTGCGTGGCGCGCGTCGCTCTGCTTACGCTTGCTTGGTGGTCGTGTGGAGCTGCTTTGCGTTTGGAAGTGGTGGTGTTGCAGTGTCGATCAAATTAGAATGCATTTGTGCAGATTTAGTGCAAACGTTCTAACATGCGACGACGCCGCTCGCAAATCACTTGATGTTTGTACAATTTAGATACGAATGCAAATCGTCTGTTTAGAATGATCTGAATCGCAGTCTTGTTTCAGAATAAGCGCGAACTCCCTCACTTATCGCACTATCCAGATTTGTCATTCTAGTTTGTTGTCGGCACACAGGCAGCTCCATCGTTGCCTCATGAGCTTGCCTCTCGATGCAATCGTTCACGCAATCTCTCGTGAGAGCAAGTGCGATTCTGTTACGGTGTCACTCTGAAGCCTCGCTCTCTCTATCGCTGTAAGAATGTGTGTGGTGGGGCGTGAACCGAGTCCTCACATGCGTTAAGCTCACACGTGCGCCTTGATCTTCTTCACAATGTCGTCGACGCGCGCAGACTGCGTGAAGAAGTCGAGGAACTCGCCGTCGGGACCGATCAAGTACATCACGATTGAGTGGTCGACGAGATAGTCGTCGTCGTCGTCGTCGTTCTCGTCCGCCTTGGCAAAGTACACGCGGTACGCCTTCGTGATGTCCGCCACTTGGTCGCGCGTGCCTGTAAGCATCTTGAACGCAGGGTGGAAGTCTAGCGACCCACATACAGCCACACACACGTCACATGAACCTATGCGTCTATTGTAGAGTCTCACAAAGACTGCGCTCACACGTACCTTGCTTGTACGCCTGCATCTGCGCGATCGTGTCTCGTCGCGGGTCGACAGTGACAAAGAGTGGCGTCACGTCTGGTGCGTTCGGGTCGGCTGCGAGCTTGTCAAGGACGCTGCCGATGCGCACGAGTTCGTTTGGACAAATGTCGGGGCAGTGCGTGAAGCCAAAGTAGAGCAGCGTGTACTTGCCGAGGAACGACGCGTCCGTGACTGCGGTGCGTGTGTCGCAGTCCACGAGCGTCCACGGTCCGCCGAGCAGCGGCTTGCCGATCGACGTCACTTTCGTTGTCGCTATGGATCATGCAAGTGAATAGGAGCAGTCGCAGCCGTAGCGTGTCTGTCAGTGAAGCGTTTGTGGCAGTAGTGTGCACGACACACACACACACAGGCACGAGCACGAGCACGTACTCTGCGTCTGCAAGCGGTCCTTCTCGTTGTAGTAGTAGTACACGGCGCCGCTGCCGACCACGCCTGCGAGCGCAAGGCTCGTCCATGAAATCGGCTAAAAGCAGTGCAGTCAAGTCGATGTGAGTGTCAGCGCACGTGCAGACCCACGTACGTTGCCTCACATGCACTTGCGCTCATTAGCAAAGCAGGAACGCAACGTACTCCCATCTTGTCGTTGTGCACAGGCGCAGCGTTCGAGAAGCTGCGCGCAGCGGTTGTAGCTGATGCAGAAGCGTAGCGGCGCATCGCACGCGCAGCAGTGAGCGCTCGAGTCGCCAGCATCTTCAGTCGCTCGTTCGTCTGCGCTCGTCGAGTGGTCAAGTGCCAATGTGCGCTGCGTGTGCGGTGTTGATGCTCATGAAGTGACTTGAAAGAATGCAATTTTCAATTATCTTGAAAAAAATATGTGATGCGATGGAGATTCTCATTAGAATCTCATACCTGTTTTACATCACACAATTCGACTCGATCGTGTCTTTGTGGGTAAAGTAAACTCGTGTGGCATGGTGTGGCTCGACTCGCTGGTCAATTGGATCCAAGCAAACGAGCACCTTGGACGAACGAACGAGCGAGGTGGTGGTGCGTCGACGACGACGACAGCGCGACGACACACAAGCCGGCTAGGATGGCGGACGAGAACGCGCGGCTGATGAACCGCTTCGTGCGTCCGATCTACGACGCTATCGACAACCGGCAGTACAAGGTCGCGATCAAGCACTGCATGCACAAGAAAGTCGCGCACCTCGACATCGTGCTCGTGCTCAAGGCGCACTGTCTCGAGCGCACGGGCAAGACCGACGAGGCGCTCGAGATCTGCCGCGCTGTCCAGCGCCGCAAACCGACCGACGACACGCTCTTAAACACGATGAACCTCGTGTTCAAGCTCGCAGGCTGCGAGCACGAGATGCTTCCGACGTTCGAGTACGCGTGTGCGCACGTCGAGCCGCCGAACGAAGAGCTCTACGCGTCGCTCTTCTTCTCGTACGCACGCCGTGGTGAGTTCCTCAAGCAGCAGCAAACTGCGCTCAAGATGTTCAAGGCGTTCGGCGGCGTGAAGTACATGTCGTGGGCGTCGCTGAGCATGATGCTCCAGGTCCAGCACGGCGGTGCGCCTGCAAAGATGCTCGCACTCGCAGAGCGCATGCAGCTCAAGGCACTGCGCGACCTCAAGTCGACTGACGGCGAAGCGCTGCAGCTCCTCGTGCTCATCATGCAGCTCCAGGACAAGCACGTGGACGCTTTGAGCGCATTCGACGAGTTTGCTGCGCCACTTGCGACGGCCACTGGCACGACACCAGAGCGCACGCAAGCGGCGAATGGACGAAGTGCTGAAGGCGAAGGCGCGTACGAAGAGGACATTGAGCTCGGTCCGATGCTCGCGATCGACCGCCTCGTGCTCGAAGCATCGCTCGCGACCGCAGTGAACGACTACGACCGCGCCTCGCGCGTCTACGAAGAGCTCTTGGAGCACCACAGCGCTGACGACTGGACGTTCTTGACTGCGTACATTGATGTGCGCTTGGCGCTCGATGACGACAATGCGCGCGTCGAAGCGCACGTCCGCAGCTTCCTCACGCAGCTCCAAGCGCGCGCTGGGAACGAGCAGCTGCGCGGTCCGCGTCTCGCAGTTCTGCACTTGCTGAGCAAAGTGCTGGCGCGCTTGCACGCAGCACAGGCGTCGTCTGAAGCACTTGCGCGCGTTGAGACTGAGCTCGAAGCGCACATTGTGCAGTACATCGACCGGTTCTTTACAAAGACGTGCTGCTTCTCGGACCTGCAGCAGTACTTTGCGCTCTTTGTGCTCTCTCGCGAGAGTGACGCCGCGAAAAGTGAGCTTACAGTGTCAGCTGCAGCGCGCACGCGGCTCGTTGAGTGCATTGTCGCAATGGCCGATGCGTCCGTGAGCACTGCGTCCAGCGAAGACGAGAGCGATCGACGCGCCGCGCTCGCGCAGCTCCAGCGCCGACTGCTTGCGCTCAAGACATTGCGCTTTCTCGGGTACTACGACGACGCGCAGAAGTTCCCAGTCGCAGCGCTCGAGGCGCTCGTCGATGGACTCGTCGTCGAGTACAACGCCACTGCGTGGCTCAACGTCGGCGCGACTGGCGGACAGCGCGAAGTCCAGAACACGGACAACTTGCTCTTGCTCGCTGCGCACTTTCTCTTGGACGCGTACCAGCGCGCATTGGCGAGTGGGTCTGTCCCAGCTCGTCGTGCGCTCCTTGTGCGCGCAGCTGCGCTGCTCGAGTACGGACTCGCGCACAGTGCGTACAACTTCCAGATGAAGCTCTTGCTCGCGCGCGTGTACGCGTACCTCGGTGCTGGCGACGCGATGCTCGCACGCCACGCTGAGCTCGATGTGAAGCACGTGCAGCTCGACTCGCTCGCGTTCCTCGTGCTCGACAAGCTCCTGCAGCTCGGCCACTTCCCGGAAGCGCGCCGTCTCGTCGACAGCATCGCGCGCATGCACCGGAGCACTGCGAACGACACGCCCGAGTACATTGCGCGGTCGTACAAGACCGGCGTGTACTCGAAAGTCATTGACATGACGCAGTTCCTGTACGCGAAGATGCGGCAGTCGCACACGCTCGCAATCAGCAAGAGCGAGGCGCTCGTGCTCGGACTCTTTGACGCGGTGAGCAGTGGACCGGCAAAGCTCCACGACCACGTCGTGTCGCAGGCGTTCGATGCAAGCATCTCGGACTTGGACGCGCTGCTCGCAAAGCCAGACGCGCTCTCGCAGAACCAGCACCGCGACGTGGTTGTGCGCTGGACGCGCGACCCGACTGTCCCGACTGGCGACACGTTTGCGCACGACAGCGCCGCGCTCGTTGAGTGCGATCGCTCGGCGACGTTTGCGTCCTCGGTGCTCTGGCTTCAGCTCCATGCGACGGCTGCAAAGCTCTTGCGCAGCGCAGCTGTGAGCGACGAGACTGTGTCGCTCGAGCCGCTTGCGCAGCAGTACGCAGCGACAGTTGCGCAGCTCCAGCTCACGCCATTGTCGTCTGACGCACCGACGCTGCAGCAGCAAGTGTGGCAGTGGAGCGTCGACGCCGTGCACGCAAGTACAGCGCTCGTTGCTGTTGCGAATGGCGACGCACAAGCTTCGACCCTCGCGTCCGTGCCAGCAGCGTTCAGTGCCTTGCAGACACAACTCGCAGCGATTGCAACAGCAGTGCCAGCCGCACTGGTCGTGCGCACGAGTGAGGCATCAGACGTCGCGCTGTCGCCGTACGGCATTGCGACACTGTCGCTCATTGTCGGCGAGTGCGGACTCTGGACGCTCTGTCTCTTGAGTCTCGCACTGCGCGTCGCGAGCAAGAAGAAAAGCCGCAAAGACGACGCGTTCGTCGCGAGCGTGAGCGGTTTGCGCGCACTGCTCAAGCAGCTCCACGACGTCTACGCGACGCTTGAAGCGCATGTGAGCGCACTCAAGCTCACGAGTGACAGCGAGTCGGACAAACAGGACGCTCAGAGCCTCGCAGCAGCGGAGCGCAAGGTCGCAGCGAACGTTCGTGCGTCGTACACAACGACGCAGTCGCGCATGACGCAGCTCTTGCGCGATCGCGTGGCATTCACAAAGGCAAAGTAGACCAAGAGAATCGTGTCGTCACTCGCGCGAGGGCAAGCAAGTGCAACTGCGGGCATAGTGACACGAGTTGCACATACACTCTGTCTCATTCTGCACGCGCGCTTTCCCTCTCTTGATTCGCTTGTCGCAATGCGGTCGAATACAATTCAACAGACTGACTGACTGCAGTGTCTGTCTACCGCTCTCTCATTCACTTGCTCCGCTACTGCTATTGTAGCTGTGGCTGTAGTTGCTACCATCATCATCCTCTCGCTCGCTCTTGTGACGTTACTGGTGGTCAACGAGCGCAGCCGTAGCGTCACTCATTTGAGCCGGCGTGATCGGCAGTGGCATCAGCATCGCTGTCGGTGTCGGCGCGATCGGGAGCGGCACCATCGGCGGTGGCGCAGACGCGATCGTGACTGCGACAGGTGCATTCGGCATTGTGACTGACGCTGCAGGTGCGATTGCCACAGGCTGCGGCGCGCTGTTCGCTGCGTTCGTTGCGCCAGATGCAGTGGTCTGCCGCAGTGCGCGCGCTTTCTCGCGCGCGTCTTTGATCTTTTTGATGCGCCGACTGATCGACGTGCGCTGTACGTGCAGAATGCGCGCGACGTACGAGACGTTGTAGCCTTTGTCGAGCACGAGGAACGCAGCGGCTTCTGGGATCCCGTCTGGCATCGTCGCGTATGTGCGCTTCTTGGGCATCGCTGTGCGTTGTTGCTGCTGTTGTTGCTGTTGTGGCGGTGGCGCTTGTTGCTGCTGCTGTGGTGCTTGTTGCTGCTGGAGTTGCTGTTGCTGTTGCTGTTGCTGTTGTGGCTGTCCTTGTGCTTGTGCTTGTTGTTGTTGTTGTTGCTGCTGCTGCTGCTGCTGAGCGTATAGCATTTGGTGGTGCGCCATGAGCTGGAGCTGCGTCGCCTGCTGAATCTGCTGTTGCTGTTGCTGCTGCGAGAGCGCTGGCGGCATCGGTCGCGGCGCCTTTGGCGGCATGCGCTGCGGCATCTTTTGCGGCATCGTCGCGGGTCTGCTTGCTCGGGACGCTCTTGGTGCTCTTGTGCGGCTGCTTGTGTCTCGCGTCTTTGCGTTTTGAGCTCTGTGAACGCTCAACGAGAGGCGGCACAGGCTGTGCGGCTCAGATGGGAATCACTGGCTCGATTCCGCTCGCAGATTCTCGCAGCCGAGATGGCAAATGCCACTGCCGTACTTAAACGAAGCGACAAGCTCCAACATGATGGAACTCACACACACACAACAGCAGAGCAAGTAGTCGCAACGAGCATCCGTCGCGATGTCTGCGTCACCGTACGACGCGATCGGGAGTCCGCCTGTGAGCAGCGGCGGCGCTGCATCTGCTATCACTGCTGCTGCTGCTACGAATGCGAATACGGTCGTCTCCGCGCCAGCGTCGGCTGCGTCGACGATCCACAGCAACCTCAGCGTCAAGTACGAGTTCAATGCTGGCGCGCTGAGCGTCGACGCTACTGGCTCGTTCGGCGTCCTCGCAGGCCGCAAAGGACTGCATCTCATCGACCTCGAGGCGCCGTACATGCCGGCTGCGACGCTCCACCACCAGACCAAGTGGGAGGTCACCGTCGTCAAGTGCAGTCCGCACGTGCAGTTCAAAGGCCACGTCGCCTCAACGTCGAACCACAACACACTCATCTGGAACATTGCGAACGCACATGGGAGCAGCATGATCGGCAATGTCCAGAGCAAACCGCCGAACAACAGTTCACAGCCGCTCGTCGCGACGCTGCGTGCCCATACGCGACCTGTGAGCGACATTGCGTGGTCGCGCACCGAGCCGTGGGTCCTCGCAACGTGCTCCGCTGACACGAAGACGCATCTTTGGGACATGCGCACGCCGCAGAAGCCTGTGCAGACGCTCCACGCGTTCACATCGAGCGCGACGCAAGTCGAGTGGAACCACGTCGACGCAACGAGCATTGCGACTGCGCACGACGGCGATGTGCGTATCTGGGACACCCGCGCAAGTGACAAAGGACCAGCAGTCTCGATCACTGCACACATGCAGAAGATCTACGGCATTGACTGGCACCCGACGCGACTGTACGAGCTCGTGACGTGCTCAGAGGACAAGAGCGTCAAGTTCTGGAATGTCACGCAGCCGCGCGTGTGCCAAGGCATGCTCACGACTGGAGCGCCAGTGTGGCGCGCACGGTACACGCCGTTTGGCGACGGCATCGTGACGATCTCGCACCGTCTTGACAACAGTTTGCGGCTCTGGGCACTGTCGCACTCAGAGCCATCGGGCATTGGTGTCGACCCAGTGCATACGTACACTGGCCATAGCGATCTTGTGAAAGGCGTGGTCTGGCGCGCGCGACCGAGCGCTGGCGCGTACCAGCTCGTGTCGTGGGCAAAGAACCAGGAGCTCCGCATGTGGCGCGTCGATGCGCAGCACCTTGAAGCGTGCGGCTACGACACGACGTCATATACAGACGTGTCGCCGTCAGAGCCGACTGAGATGCGCCGCGCAGACGTTGCGCGGTACCAGCAGCGGTCGTCCAAGTACGACATCTCAGCACTCCGGACCGACTTTGTGCCGCTCGTTGTGCCACCGTCCGCTGTGCCACTTGGCGCGTCCGAGTACAGTCTCGATGGTCACGCCGACTCGATGAACGCGCTCTTGGTGTTTGACGAAGACTTGGCAAAGATCGACGAACCAGAATCCTCGAGCGACGACGAGACAAGTGGCGCAGCTGCTAATGCAGGAGCGACTACTGCAGCAGGAGCTGGTGCAACTGGCACGAATGGCAATCGCAGCGCTGGTAAAACGGACGCAGTAGCGACTGACAGCAGCGACACAAGTGCATCCGGCAGTGCCCGCGCACTGCCGTGTCCGCGGTTCTCTGGCGCATGCTTCAGCGGTCCGAACATGCTCCTGGTATTTGACTCGCGCGTGGCGATCGGTCAGACGCGCACGTCTGCAGTGCCTGCAGCAGCAGTCGCAGCAGGCAAGCCAGTGAAGACGCCTCCGCCTGTGAACAAGCTCCCGCGCACGTACGAAGAGCTCTTGGACCTACGCGACTCGCGCTTTGCGACGAAGAAGAACAAGAAGCCGCCGGTGAAGCTCCTCTCGACGCCGAACGTGCTCGGCGCGATGGACATGACTGGCGACTGGGGCCAGCACGATCTCTTGATGGACACTGGCGGCGCGCTTTTTGGCGACGACATGGAGCCAAGCATGCACGCGTACCACCGCACAGCGACAGCAGGCAATGCGAACACTGGCAGCAGTGGCTTGTTCTTTGGCGCAGGCATGGAGACGAGTGCGATGGACCACGAGAAGCCAGTGCACGGCGGCTCCGAGTACCTCAAGACGTACTTTGCCACGTCCGAGTTCCACTTGCCGATCAATCATCCGGAGCACCGCATCTCTGTGCCAGTGTCAGCTGGCAACATCTCGCCTCGAGGCGGTCCAAGCAGTCGTGTCGAGCGCTCGAAGCGACTCGAGCAAGCGCCTGGAGCAGCGCTCAACCTCGACTTGAGTCTGAGCGTCACAGTGCTCGACCTGTCCAAGCTCTGCGGCGTGTCCTCGATCCTCACGTACACGACCGAGCTCGCACCACAGAAGCTCGTACCAAAGACGACAGATGACGCACTGACGAGTGCGCACGACAGTGTTGACAGTGCTGTGGAGAGTGCGCAGCATCCAGCGGTGCTCGAGTCCGGGAGCCGCTCGCTGCTCGCGTGGATGCAGCAAGCAGCCGAGCGACGACCAGTCAAGGGATCGCGAGGAAGACGCGTGCATCCAATCGACGCTGCGAGCAGTGGTGCTGGCAGTGGCAGCAACAGCAATTGTGATACGACCAAGCCAACGCACCACTTGAGCCACGTTCTCCAGTCGCTCCTGCAGCCGCCGTCCGAGTCACTCAATGGAGCATCAGCAAGAAAAGCAACAGCCAAGACGACGCTGTCGGACGTCCTCGTCGACAGCAGCAGCAGTGACGTCACACACTCAGTCTCAAACACGTGCGCACACAACGCGCACGTCGCCGCGCTTGCTGGTCGCCCCGATCTCGCGAAAGTGTGGTCGCTCCTCGAGCTCTCGACTGCGCCGTCCGTGGATTTGCCCATGTACAAGCAGCCACTTGCGCTCGCGTCAGCACATCCGTGGAGTGCGCATCCGTTTGGAAAGCGCCTCGTCGACAAGATCCTGGGCGTGTACGAGCAGACTGGCGACCTCCCAGCTGTCGCGTCGATCGTGTGTGCGTTGAAACCTGTCGAGACTGCGAGCAAGAGCGACGCGAGCAGTAGCAATGGTGGCGATCCGATGCATCGGAAGCTTGGCACGAGCGGCGCCGGCGACGCCGGCATGAACACTGTCGCGTCGTCGGATGACGAGTTCTACTTTGTCGGCGGCAGTACGCTCGACAGCATGCGGTCGCGCCGGTCGTCGAACACGCTCTCGCAGCTCGTCGAAGATGCAAGTGACGTCGCTCCGACGATGAAACACGCGCGGCGGTCGATCAGCCACAACGACGTCGGTCGCGCGTCGTTTGGCGAGCGCTCTGCTGCAACACTCGGAGGTGGAACTGCGAGCGAGCGCGACTATGCGTCGGTCGTGAGCGGGTTGCGGATCGCAAAGGACTGGCCGGTACCGAGCACAGCGAACCGCATGCTGAGTCCCGTGCGCACGCCACCGCCGCCGTCGAGTCGCACGACACCAAAGGGCAGCTCCATCGCTGCGGGCTGGCGCATGGAGTTTGAGAGTCCGTTCAAGACATGGAGCGGTGCAGCGTCCAAAGAGGCGTCGCCACGCAAAGCACTCACACACGAGACGTTCCAGTCGCCGGTGCCGTCGATGCCAGAGCACGCGTCGCTCCCAGACGACGACGCCACGGCGCTCTTGCGACCAGACGGCTACACTGACACCAACCACGACGACGATGATGATGGCAATAACGACCATGACGATGTGCACGCGAGCGAGCGAATCGCACTGCAGCTCGCGTACCGCTCGAGTGAAGACACGTGCTTGCTGTCGACGACTGCAGCCGACGAAGCGCGCTACGATGTCTACAAAGCGTCGTACGCCGACCTATTGTACCGCTACGGCGCGACGGACTTGCGCGCCGACGTGCTCAAGACCGTGTCCACGGACGAGCCCGAGCACGAAGGCATTGCGTTTGCGCTGTTGTGTCACGCATGTCAAACGGTGCGTCCATGTTCCTCTCTTGATCGAACCTGTTGTGCCTCTCTTGCTGGTTATGGCTCAATACGCTGCTAGCCACTCGCTTACTAATGCTCATACTCTCTACTGTGTACGCTATTCAGCCAACCGACGACCCAGTGTGCAGCTCGTGCCGCGACTTTGCAGTCAAGTGCTCTGTGTGCCAGCTCGTCGTGCGCGGACAGTCGATGTTCTGCATGACGTGCGGCCACGGCGGCCACGCTGAGCACTTGCGCGACTGGTTCGAGTTCGAGTCGTCGTGTCCCACTGGCTGCGGCTGCTGGTGCAAAGCGTCAACGTCGACGACTGCGCTAGCACCGTTTGCGCTCGCAGAGGCGCCGCAGGAGCACGTGCCGTCGCGCTCGTACTCGTTCTAAGCGAGAGAATGTGTCCTGAGGGTGTAAATATGCGTCACGTGAGGAGATTCGACATCAAGCATACGCAGAGCAGCAGGATCGCAGGATCGGATGAGAACGCGAACCACGTCCTACGTAGCTGCATCATCGACGCACTGCTGGTTTCTCACTCTCACTCTCACACTACACTACACTACACTACGCTCTCTCTCACTCAAACGTACAAGCTCCCGAGACTCTTCCGCAGTGTCCGCAGTGCGTACGCCACTTCCGGTGCACTCGGACGATCCACTGGCTTCAATGCAAAGCACTTGGTTGCGAGCTCCGCAATCAGATACGGACACGACGCGCTCAGTGTCGGCACGAGCTCGCCTGCCGCCACGCGCTGGAGGATTGCGACGTCCGCAATCTGATGGTTGCTGCTCGCGTCACGCGTGTTGGCGTACGGGATCTCGTGCGTATCGAGCTCCGAGAGCAGGGCGCCGAACGAAAAGATGTCGGCCGCCGCGCCGTAGTTGCTGTCGCCAGCGATGACCTCGGGTGCGAGCCAGCGACTCGTGCCGACACCAG
>JAASFN010000362.1:0-22648 GCA_023333795.1 Globisporangium rhizosaccharum | reverse complement strand
TTCGCGTCCGTGACTGCGATGTCGCGGCCGCCAGGGATGAGATCCAAGACGACTGGGCGGTCGTGACGGATCTCGGTCACGCAGAACGTGAGCTCCAAGGCCTCGACGTCGTCGTTCTCACGGATCCACTTCATGCTGTTGCACACCTCTGTATCGACGTACTGGAGGTCCGAGAACGTGATCGGGACGCCCGAGTCACCAATGAACTCTCGTCTTGCCGTCTGTAGGCTATGGCACACGGTCGAGTCGAGTCTGTTGATCATGCACGTTGTCTCTATATGTATCATGTACTCATGTATGTCCTTCGTACACTCTCTCGCTAGCTCTCTCTCGCTCGCTCTAGCTCTCTTACTCCCACTCACGCGCCTGCGTCATGACGCCTAGCGCTTCATCTGGAGCATCTCGAACCACTGCCGGAGCGAGTCCGAGAGGATCTCGGGCAAGAGCGTCGACGTGGGCAAGAGCACGTAGTACGGGAACGGGTAGTTCTCGAGGTACGGCACCATTGTGACCTTGCCTTTCGTGAACGTCACGCTCTTGGTCTCGAGGATCGAGTTGTTGTTGTCCTTGTTCTCGTCACACTGGTCGACGATAAGGAGCACAATGAGCTGCTGGCGCTCGAGCGCCGTCTCAATGAGCTTCTTGATGCGCATGCGGCCGTCCGTGTCAAAGCGGCCGTCCGAGATCAAGAACACGATCTGCGTGAACTCGACGTTCGCATTCGCGTTGCTACTGCTCGACGACGCGAGCTTTGCAGTCTCGAGGATCTGGAGAATCGCGTCGAGCGTCGCGACCATGTTGGTCTTTTGCTGCTGGAAGCCAAACTGCGCGATCACGCGCGAGCCGGCGTCGTCTGTGAACGGCGTGTCGAACGCATGGAGGAGCTCAATGTCCTGACCAAACTTCACGACTGCGATCTCGCCGACTTCGAGCTGCGTCATGCCCTTGCACAGCGTCGTCATGGCTTCCAATGCTAATCGCCCAGCGTGATTGTCGGCCATCGACTCGGAGTCGTCGATCGCGACCATGACCTGGTACTGCCGCTTCGACGGCCGCGTGCGGCGCATCCAGATCTTGTCTTTGCGGAACTGCGACGCGATGTACGGGATCACCTTGCGCATGTTGATGCGCTTGCCCGTGCGGAAGTCGCCTTCGAGCTTCGCGCGGAGCATTGGCTCGAGCACGAGCCGGAGCTGTTCGCACAGCCGCTGCGACGACGCCGCCGTGAGCGCAATGTACTTGGACCAGAGCTCCGCGCCGCGCGCAGCCGCCGCGCCGTCGTCACTGCGCGACCAGTTGGCAATGAACGTGTCGAGCTCGTCACGCAGCGCTGCGACTTCGTCAGGCGTGAGCAGCGTCGGCTGAGCGCTCGCGTCGTCCTCGTCGTCTTCGTCGTCGACACCGAGCTCCTTGAGCTGCCGCTCGAGCTCGGACTGGAACGCAGCAGTCGGCGAGACGTCAGCGTCCTCGTCCATGTCCACATCGTCAGCGTCCTCGTCCTTGCGGATCGGCTCGTCCGCATCGTCCCGCGTCTTGGACTCGTCGGTCTCGGGGTCCAACATCTTGCTGTCGGCTTCGTGGTCGCGCTCCGGACGCTCGTCCTGCTGCTTGATCGGCTTCTTCTCGTCCTTCGTATCCGCGTCGTCTTCGTCCTTCTCGTCTTGCTTGACGACCTCGTCGTCATCAACGTCCATTGCTGCAGCGCCGTCCATCGCATCAACGTCGTCGTCGTCCTTTGCCTCATCGCCATCATCCTGCTCCTCTGCGTTTGTCTGGTTCATGATCTGCTGCTCATCAGCCGCGGCGAGCGCGTGCTCAACGTCGTCCATGTTCGCATCGTCGTCGTCGACAAACTCCGCAGTCGTCATCTCTGCCTTGGCATCGTCGCTGTCCTTGTCCTTGCGGTCGTCCTGCGCGTCGTTGTCCTTGCTGTCGTCGCCGCGCTCAATCATCTCGACGCGGCGCTTCCAGTGCTCCTGCGTGTCCGCTGGGTTCCGGTACGGATTCGGCTCGTTGCGCTTGCGGCGCTTCTCGTCCTTTTGCTGCTGCTGCTGTTGCTGCTGGTCCGAGACTTGCGACATTGGCTTCCACTCTTGCGTCTCGTCGTTGTCGTCGCCGCGGCTCTGCTGCTGCGCCGAGCTGCTCGTCTCTGGCTGCTGCTCGTCACGGTCGTTGTCATGACGCTGTGCATCGTCGTCCTTCTCGTCGTCCTTCGCTTCGTCATCGTCTGGCTGCTCGAGCTCATCTTGTCCGTCTTTTGCCTGCGTACCCGCAACAGTCGACGACGACTTGTCCTCTGGCGATGCGTTCTCGTCTTCCGCTGCCTTCTCATCGTCGTCCTTGTCGTCGTCTTGCTCGTCGGCGTCTTCGTTCTCGTCGTCCAAGCCACCAGCGCCCATCTGCACAGCGCTGTCGAGCGGCTCTTCGTCCTCGTTCTTGTCCGCCTCTGGCTCGTCAGGGTCTTCGTCCGCACGCTCGTCTGCGTTCGCGTCCTCAGCGTCGTCCTTGTCCATGTCTTCATCGGCATCATCGCCGCCATCTTCGTCGTCGCCATCGTCGCCAGCGTCGTCGTCATTGTCGAGCTGCATGTTGTCTGGCAGCTCGTCGCCGTCGTCTTGCTTCGCTTCGTCTTCGTCGCCGTCGTCTTGACCGTCGTCGCGACTCTGCGGGTCGACGTTCTCGTGATTCTCCTCGTACTTGTCCTCAAAGTCGTCGTTCACGTGGTCGTCCTTGTCGTCGTCGTCGCCGTCCGAACCATCATCGCCATCGCCGCCGTCGTTCTCATCCGTTTGCTTGTCAGCTTGCGGCAGCTCTTTCTTTGCCTTGTCATCGTCGTCCTTCTTGTCGTCCTTGTCCTTTTCGTCGTCGTCGTCGCCGTCTTTGCCGCGGATCTCGTCCTCGAGCGCCTCGCCTTCGACCTTGGACTCTTCCTCAAACTTCTCGTTCTCCTTGTCAATCTTGTCGTCGTCGTCGTCCGAGTCCTCGCCCCACATCTTCTCGTCCACGACGTTCTCGTCGTCCTGGTCAAAGTCGCCCATTTCGCGGTCGAGCTCCTCTTCGTTGTCGTCGTCGTCATCGTCGTCGTTCTTCTCGTCGTCTGGGACGTCCTGCATCGTACCGTCAAAGTCGTTTTGCATCTCCAGACCTGTGTCTTCGGGCTGGTCTGGCGGGTCCTGCGGCTTCTCGTCTTGCTGGTCGCCCTGCAAGCCCAAGAGCTGCTCTTCGTCTTCGATCTGGTCGCTCACGTCCTTCTTCCCTTCGCCTTCGCCCATGCCCGTGCCCTCGACGTCGTCCTGGAACTGCATCTTACCATCGCCGCCGCTCTCGCCGCCGTCCTTCTCCTCCGTTCGGCAGAAGCCGTGCTGATACAAGTTCCGGAAGATCCGAATGAGCACGTAGTCGAGCTTCGCGACGCTCTTGTGCGCCACGAGGACGTCGACAAGGAGCTGGCGACTGATCGCGCGCACGTCCAAGAGACTCGTCTCGAGCCGCTCGACGAGCGCCAGAGACCCAGTGAACGCATCGCGCCACTGCGGCGAGGACGTCTGGACGACTTGGTCGTACTGCTCCGTCAAGAGCGCCAACAACGACGAGAGCTGCGACGCAATGAAGTTTACGCGCGAGTCCTTCACGGCAGTCGTCAAGAGCGTGAGCTGGTCACGGAGACTCGTCTCCTCCTCCTCGTCGTTGTCCTCACCACTGTCGTTTGCGCGCTTGGACTGCGGATGGAGCTTCGTCAGGTCCTGGATCGACACGAGCACAGTCTCAACGAGCTTATCGTACGTCTCGACAAACGCTTCGGCGGACGCCGCCACGGCCGCCTCGGTCTCGTCACTCGCCATCTCTTCGACAGACGCGTCTGCCGCAACGCGCAGCGCGTGGTCGTGCGCAATGACACGCTCGAGCGTCGCGCGGACGTCGTCAAAGCAGTGCGCCGGCGCCACTTGCGCAAACATCGCAGCGACGTTGTTGAGTCCCGATTGGATCGCAACGAGCGTCTCGGCATTCGCATCGAGCGTCTCGACGGACACTGGGAGCACGAGGTCTGCGGCGTCCGTCGCACGAGTTGACGCGGCTGAGAGCACTGGCGAGACACCGTAGACGCGCTTGCTTGCATGTGCAAACGCAGTCACTGGCGCGTCGCTACTGTCTTCGTTGCTCGCGAGCGTAGCGTGTGGTGCGATCGCTGGGACACCGAGCGCCGTCGTGAGTCCCTTGGTCGATGCAAACGCCTTGCAGATGCGCGCGACGTGGTCAAGTACGGTCGTGAACTGCGCCTTGGCATGTGCGCTCTGCCCACTCGACGACGTCGAGGACTGGAGCACTTGCAAGACGACAATGTAGAGCTCCTTCAGCGGCTTCTGGAGACTCAGGACCGACTCGTACTGGTGCGTCTGGCGACGCAGCACGCTCGCCAAGTCGACGCTTGCGCGCTCCGAGCGCAGGAACGACGACTTGAACGTCTTTAGGCGCTCGAGCGTCTTGAGTCCTTGGATGAGCTCTTCGTGGTTCAGCGACGCGGCGTGGAGGAGCTGGCGCTGCTGGATGAACGAGAAGAGCATGTTCTCGGCGTAGCCATTCATGCGGTCGACTTCGCTCGCTGACAGGTCGTGCGAGAAGCTCGTGACCGCGCTGAAGCGCAGCGACGTGAGCTGACTGATGAAGCGGTAGTAGTACCCATCCGCACGCTGCCAGAGCCACAGTGGCGAGTCCTTTGCGACAACATGCGGCTCGACGCTAGTGGCGCTGCTGCTGTCCTTGCCGCTCTTCTTGCTCGCCTTCTTGCCGCCGCCCTTGCGCTTCGTGGACGAGCCCTTCGCTGTGGCAAATCCCACAGACACAGCGTCTTCACGCTCGACGACGAGAGCGTCCAAGCCGTCGACGTGGATGCAGTTCTCGACATCTGGGACGTCGAGCTCAAAGAGCTGCGCCATGTGCTGCTGCTGCGGCGGCAAGTGCGCGCGGTGGTACGCCATGCCTTGCGCCTTAAGCTCGCTCAAGAGGTCGATCAGCGCCTTCTTCTTCGAGCCCTTTGGCAACGTCTTGGCGCTGTGCTGGAGCTTGTGCATGCGGTAGAAGATCGTCTCGCAGAGGTCTTCGCAGACCTCGTGCGGCTGCTGCCGCGCCTCGACGACGTCGCGCGCAAGGATCTGCTCGCGCGTGTACTTGGCAATGCGCTTTGAGAGCATCGCGAGCTTGTCGCCATAGGCGGACGAGCGGAGCACCGCCGCAGCGACACTGTCCATTGCTACGTCCGTGTCCACGGCGACTGCGCTCGGCTGGATCACGTGCTTGAGCAGCACGAGCGTCGGCGTCCGCACAGTCTCTGGCTCGTCAACGGCCTCAGCTGCCTTCTTCGTTGGCTTGTCCTTCACGTCGCCACCGTCACTGTCCTCCATCGCAGTGTCGCCATCGTCGTCATCGCCGCCAAGCACCTCCTTCTCCGTGTTGACTGGCACAATGACGCTGTCCTGAACGTCTTCGAGGTCGGCGCGCGTGGCGTGGATGCCGACAAAGCCGCCGTCTTTGCTAATGCCATTGTCCGTCGACGCGTCGATGATCGTCTGCATCGGCACGGCGAGCACAGCATCGTAGTCGCGGACGTACTTCATGAGCTTCCGGTGCGATTTCTCCGCCGACTCGGCGAGCGAGTAGTACGTCTGCTCGTCCCAGCGACAGATCTTGACGTACTCGACGAGCTTGCGCTGGATCGGCGCTTTCAAGCCGCTCCACTGCCGTCCCATGTAGCCGACGTGCTGCGCGTAGTAGCGGTAGAGGTGGTAGAGCATCGTTGCAAGTGCGTACGTCGACTTCTTTGCTGCTGGTGCGGCGTCGCCACTAGTGCGCACGGCCCAGAACTCCATGAAGAGCTGCGCGCAGAACGAGTAGAGGATGAGCAAGCGGCTCTCGTACTGACCGATCGAGCACGACCGGACGTACGCGTCGAGTGTCGAGAAGAGGTCGCTCATCCACTGCTGCTGCTGCTGCGCTGAGCTCGCGTCGCTGTCGAGCTTTGAGAGCATGGCTTCGACCTTGGGCTGCGTGAAGACCCAGGCGCTGAGGTCGTTCAAGCGGAGCCACTGGAGCTCCGTCTTGGCGCCCGAGGCGACGTGGAAGAAGCGCGCGAGCGGCGCGTCAGTCTCGGTCAAAGTGCCAGCTGCGTCGCCGCCAGCGCTGTCGGACTCAAACTGCGCCGTCAAGAGCGCGTACATGCTGAACCAGGTCTTGTGCGCCACGAGGCGGTGGTGCTTCTCTTTCACCTGGAGCAAGTACGGCCACGAGTACAGCTCGAGCTTGCGCCAGCGCGTGACGAGCGCCGATAGCGCACTCAGCTCACGCGCGATTGAGTAGTCCTTTGCCGCGTACGCTTCCCAGTCCTGCGCCTTGCGGAGCAAGAGCTCGACGCCCGTGAGCGTCCGTGCAAGTGGCGAGCTGATCTCAAAGTTCCGGATGCGGTCAGCAATGAGCACGAGCTGCTGCAGGATCGCATGGTCCGGCCAGAGCGCCAGGAGCGACTGGACCTTGATCATGAGGTCCTGGAGCGGTCGCGCGACGAGCACGACCTCTTTCACCATCGGGTCGCGATGGAAGTCAATTCCGCGGAGGTACTCGCTATTGAGCGCGTGCATTGGGGGCACGGCGCTGCGCGAGTCGCTCCGTCCGAGACGCGACTGCACGAGCGACGCGGCAAAGATCCCCGACGCGACGAGCGCGCGCTCCACTTGGCTCGACGCCACAGTGTTGATCGTCTTGCGCATCATCACTGCGAGCGAGAACGCCCGCGCGAATGCGTTCACGACCTCGGCCTTGGTCACGTGGACCCGCGAGCACGCGCTCGCAGCGTACAGGTGTAAGTGCGCCTCGCACAGGCGCTGGATCGTCTTGTCCGTGATGAGCAAGTCGGCATCCGCAGCAGTCGCAAGCGACGACGACAGCGCACCTGCGGCAGCTTGCGCCTGGGCTGGCGAGAGGAACGCTTCAAAGTCCGTCGCGCTGTAGTCGGGGAACTGCTGACGGTACTCTTGCTCCAGGAGCTGGTCCTCTGACTCGATCTCGACTGTCCGCGTCTTGTACTTGAACAGCTCCTCCTCTTCGCGGCGCTTCGCCTCTTCGCGCGCTTGCTGCTCCTGCCACTTGGCCAAGAAGAGGTCAAACAGGACCTTGCTACACTGCATCGCGTCGTCGAGCACAGCCGCCGCAGCGTCAGGCGCCAAGACCACGTCGCGCGACAGCAGCGTCTCGCGGAACAGGAACTCGAGCTTTGCGAGTGCGACGTCTAGGAGCGCCATGTCGCTCTTGCGCGTCTGGCGCGCGCCGCCAAACACGAGCGACGTCGTCTTTGTGCCAACAATCTGGAGCAAGTGCTGGATCGCGCGCCACGGGTCCCGCACGCTCGTGTCTTCGGTCGCACGGACCATCGACGTCGGTGGCGATGGGAATGCCACGAGCGAGAGTGCGAGCGCGCGCTTCTCGTCCGTGTCGACGCTCGCGTGCTGGAGGTCGAGGTAGAGCGTCCACGCGAGCATCGCAACGCCCTCTTTCACGGCGTAGATCGCCGCGGCGATCGGCTCGACCATGTCGCTAAAGCTCGCGCCAAACTTGCTCGTGAGCTGCGTCACGAAGCTCTCAGTCGTCTGTTGGAACATGTCGAGCTCGCGCAGGACTTGGTGGCGCTTGTTCGCACTCGACTGGCTGCTGCCGCGCACCGCTGAGACGAGGGCCAAGAGCTTGCTCGCTGGCATGATCGTGGTCTGGAAGCGCAAGAGGTCGCGGAAGAGCTCGCCAAACTTGGAAGGCGCGACTGCGTTCATCGGCACTGGCGACTTGGTGTTGGCGTCCGCAAGCGCGTTCAGTGCACCCATGCCGCGCTGCGTCGGCTCGTAGCGCTGGATCGCGTACGCAGACACAGCAAGGACGTCTTCGAGCACGCGCGTGAATGCGTCAGCCGCTGCGCGCTCGGTCTCGGCCGATGGCGCTGGACGCGCGTTCACACGGTCGATCGCACCGTCGACTGCGCGCTGGAGCGTGAGCATCCCAAGCCGACTCAGGAGCATCTCTTTCTTCACGAGCGGCTTCGTCACGGGATCCACTGGCGACGACGGCAGCAAGAGCGCAAAGCGCCAGAGACCCACGAGCACAAAGCTCTCGCCAATGGTCAATGGATGCACACTGTCAGTCGCTGCGAGACGCGTGAGCGACGCTAGCAGTGGCCGCACAAACGGCTCGAGCGTCGCAACAAACGTCTCGTCGCGCGAGTGCTTGAGCGCGCGGAGCAGCTCGGTCGTGTGGTCTACTTGGCCATTCGCTGCGACGAACGCAGCGAGCAAGCGCTGGACGCTTGGCCACGTCGCCAGACTGTCGAACGTCGTCTCGAACGCCAACAGCGTCGCCACAACGAGCTCCTGGAGCAACACGCGCGTGCTCATGGCCGTGTCGTGCGTCGCTTGCGCCTGCGCAGCGATAAAGTGCGTCTTGATCCGGTCCAAGCGCAGCGTCCGGACCTGCGCTTCGATCGTCCCGCACGTCGACTCGTGCAAGTCGACTTCCGCGACGCTCTTGAGCACGACGGCGCTCTGGACACACTGGAAGACGCGCGGAAGCCCAAAGACTGCGTGCGTCGTCTCGTCTTCGTCGCGCGACGGCGCCGCGGACTTGCTCGTCTTGGCCTTTCGGAGCTTCTTGTGCGCATCGAACGTTTCGTACGAGATGAGGTCGAGCTGGTTGAAGCTGTTGACTCGGAGCGCTTGATGGAAGCCAAAGAGCACCGAGTGCATGTGCGTCTTGACGAGCTCAAAGAATGCAGTGAGCTCTGTCTCGACGTCGAGCGACGCGTCGACGTCGCCAGTCGACTGGATGAACTTGTGGCCGCGCCAGACAATGTCCTGGTACGCGTGGAAGCTCGCGGGGTCCCGGAGTCCGAGCGCAAGGAGCTCTTCGACGAGCGCATCGAGCGACTGCAAGACACGGTCGATTGCGTGGACAAGCTCGGCTGTGGCACTCGCATCATCGCCATTATCCTCACTGCGCTGACGCAGCTCGTACTGGTTCATCACGTGCACGAGGTCGCCGATGACTTGGACTTCGCGCCGCATGAGCGCGTGCTCAAGGAGCGGACTGAGTTGGAACGTCACGAGTCGCTCCATCAAGCGCGAGCTCTCGGCCATGTCAAAGAGCAGGATCGGCGCGTCTTTGCCAATACGGCTGTCTTCTTCACTCAAGAGGTCCACATGGTTCTCAGCGTCCGCTTCGATCTCGCTCAAGTACAGCGTCTTAGACGAGATCATCGCCGTGACCTCCGCTTGCTTCTCGCGGAGTTTCTTGAGCAGCGCGTCTGGGAGCTTCGTGAGCTCTTCCGCCATCTTCGCATGCGGGTTCGTCGCTGTCGTCGCCGTAGTTTTGCTGCCCTTGGTCGTCTTGGCCGCTGCGCTGCTGGCTTGCTGCGTGAGGTACGAGAACGCACACAAGGCGTAGATGATCTCCTTGCGCGCTTCGACATCGACAAAGAAGAGCGACGAAATGTCCAAGCGACCAGTCTTCATCGCCGCTTCCATGGACGTGACGCCGCCAAAGAGGAGCGCAAAGACGTCGACTGCGCCATCGAGCGTCGTTGCGTCGCCTGTCGCCTGGAGCTGCAGCGGCGCAAAGAGCGAGTGGCCAGTCATGTACGTCGCCGTCAAGCGGTCGAGCAAGTACCGCGCGTTCCAGAGCTCGCGCGTCGTCGGCAAGAGCGAGTGGCCGCCGTGCTTCCACAGCACGTGCTTCTTCGTGCCACAGCCAATGAGCTTCTCAATCATCGCTTCGACGCGGTGGACCATGTCGACGACACTGTCCCATGCCTCCGACCACGTCGTACGACCACCAGACGCAGACGCACGGAGCTTCGCATGGAGCCGCAGCAGCGACTTGGACGTCCACTGCCAGTGAATAAGGAAGTGCGTCCAGTCAAACGCACTCGTGCGGAGCTGGATCGAGAGCTCAAAGCGGTCGCGCAGCGCCGTCTTCACGAGCGCAGCGATCGCTTCACTGTCTTCACTGCTGCTAGTCACGAACGCCTTGATGAACGCGTCGACCGTTTGGAAGAATGGAAACAGAAGAAACACGAGCTCGTTCTCCGCACTCGAGCGGTCCGTGTGGTACGTGTGCATCGCGTACGACTGCTGCAGCACCGAGTACGCACTGCCGTCAAAGTCCTCCGCAGCGCGCTTCGCTTTGCTTGTTGTCTTCTTGCTTGCTTTGGCCGCAGACGGCGCGAGGACGGTGTCAATCGCGCGGTACTGCTCCTCTTCGCAGAACCGGAGCCACTCGCTGCCGTCCAAGAGCTCGAGACGCGCTTGCGTCGCAACGATCGCGCGCCAGAGCGCGTCAGCTTCGTCTTTCTTGTCTACGTGCGTCGTGACAAAGTCCAAGAGCGCACAGCGCGTCTGCTGGAACGCAGCGTCGTTTGCACTCAAGTACACGGGGTACTTGCCATGACCAATGAGGTTCGACGCCGCACCGACCAAGTCGCTAAAGTGCGCCATGTGCGTGTTCATCTCCGCTGCGATCGCAACGAAGACGTCGAGCTGGAGCAGCGACGCAACGAAGCGGCGCGCGAGCTCAGCTGTCGCAACCATCGCTGGCGTCTGCGACGCAGTGGCGATCTTCTCGAGCGTGAACAGCAGACGTTCGGAGCTCGCAGCGCCAAACGACGACAGCGAGACGTGGACGATGCGGCGCAGAGCAAACGGCAGGAGCGTGAGCGACAGCGGTGGCGCCGCGCCAGTCGTTGATGACGGCGCTGTCAAGAAGTCCTTGGCGCTCACGTGCGACGCTGCTTCGTCCAAGATCGCTGGTGCGTACACATCACTCTTCGCCGTCTTTGCCTCGCGCGCTTTCAGGACCTGGAGCCACGTCTTCGTACGTGGATCCATCGACTCGGTCTCGACTGCGACTTGCGCTGCATCGGTCGTCAGACATGCGAGCAGCACATCCGCTGACTGGGTGTCGTCCTGCAGTGCTGCGGCTACTGCGGATGCCGACAGAGCAAAGAGGTACTCGACGTACGCGTGGTCGCGCTTCACTACGACGCTCTCGGCTTCTTGACAGAGCTCGAGCGTCGCAATCCCCTGCGGAAACACGCGGTGGAGACTCGGCGACGCTGCTGACGCCGCCAGAGCGTGCTGGAACAGCTCGAGTGCATTGCGTTCAAGACCGAGCTGCACGAGCACGTCGCTGCCGTACACGCGCTGGAACGCGTCGCCAATTGCAGTGAGCGGCGCAATGCCGCGGTTCAGCTCCGTCGCAGCCAACTGCGACCAGTTTGCCAAGTGGCGGCGGTTGATCCGCGCCGAGCGTGCACCGAGCGGACTCGCTGTCAACGCGGCGACGACGCGCTCGTGCACAGACTGGAACGCGCGGCAGAGCGCGAAGCCTGGGACGCCACTCGCACTCGCGACCTTGACGAGGTCGAGGCGCTGCTCGTCGTGCGCGAGCAGAGCGATCTCGACGCAGCGGTTCCGCATCGCGCGCGACACTTCGCCGTACTGCGCGTCCATGGCCAAGAAAATGCGGAAGTTCGCATGCGGCTTGATCACGCGGAGCTGGCCGTTCAGGACGCCGCACTCGTTGATCAAGAGCTCGCCGCCCGTCTCCATGAGCGAGTTGAGACGGTCGAGGACCGACGAGCTGCAAAAGTTGACGTTGTCGAGCAAGAGCCACTCGCCGTGCTCCATCGCGTGGATGAGCGTGCCGTCGACCCACTCGAACGACGACGCAATCGTCGTCGACTGGCTCAGCGCAACGACACTGTCGACGTCGCGCTCGAGCAAAGCGATTGTGGCAAGCGCAGCGGCGCTGCGGTTGTCTGTCGTCGCTGTCCCAAGCGACTCGATAGCCTTGCGCACGAGCGAGAGCAAGCTCCGGAGCAAGTCAATGAGGACGTCGTCGAGCTGGCCCTTGGTCAGTTGCTTGCGCTTGGTCGACGACGACGAGGCATCGTTCGCAGCACGCTCGCGTTTCCCGAGTGCCCACCACGTACTGCTGAGCTGGTTCGCGAGCTTCAAGAGCGCATTCTTGGTCGCTGGTACAGCTCCAAGCGCCGCGACGAGGAGGTCCTGGACTGTCTGCTCGTACACGTCAGCGACGCGGTGCTTGATCTCGCGGGCTTTGCGACCGACATCGACTTGCTCAAAGCACCCGAGGAGCTCCGTCGCGTCCGTCCCGGCGCTCATACCGAGTTCATGGAGCGTGTTGCCACTCAGCGCTGCGAGGAGCCGCACTGCGGACGTCTTGCCACTCGCTGGCGGACCCACGAGCAGCGCTGGCCAGTTCATGTTCACGCAGTGCACGAGTGCCTCCATGGGCTTGAGCAAGAAGTTGAACAGCGGCGGCGACACGCGCTGGACACGCAAGCGCTTGCGTCGCGCGAGGAACGCATTGCCGACTTCGACGTGGTCCTCCGAGAGCCGCAGCGCGACGTTCCCAAGCGCCATGGGCGAGACGCCAAAGACTTCGGCAAAGCGAATCGACAGCAACGACCGGTCCCGCGCACTGCGCATGCGCTCAACGTAGATGAAGTTCACAAAGTACCGCAGCGCGTGGAGCTCCTGTGGCGATCCCGATGCGACGTGCTGCGTCTCAAGCAGTGCGCAGAAGCGGAAGACGTCGCGGAGGTTGAACTCCCACGGCGCACCCATGCGGCCGTACTTGCACGCGACCATCGTGTCGTCGTGCACGCGCGAGTTGAATGCAATGAGCTTCTCAAGCACGCTCTTGCCAGCGACAGGATGCTCGACGGTGACGATCGCACTAGATGTGGCGGCGGCGCTGTCGAGCTGCATGGGCGACGACGCTGTTGTCTCGTCCTCAATGGCAGCCGCGCCTGCGAGTTTGGGGTACATTGACGTTGCAATGTGGATGAGGTCCTGGTCATGGAGCGTCTCGACAAAGACGCGCGTGAAGCGGTTGAGGAACGACTTGGGCAAGCCCTTGCGGCCACCGCCTTGGCGCAGCGGGTTCTGTGCCGCGAAGACGCGGAACGTCCGCGGACACTCGAACGAGCGGTCGAGCTCGGGGATGTACACCGTCCCGCGGTGGTCCAAGCACGAGTTCAGACCTTCGAGCACCGACTGCGACGCGAGGTTAAGCTCGTCAAGGAGCACCCAGTCGCCGGCCTTGAGTGCGCGCAAGAAGACGCCATCGCACCACTCAAACATCCCACTTGCGCTGTCGCTCTGACCCTCACTGGTCGCGTTCTCCTTCGCAGCAGCCGGCAAGTCCGAGCCAAAGAGGTCTGAGATGTCCGTCTGCTCCGACAAGTTGATGCGCACGAGGCGATGGCCAGACGCCGACGCGAGTGCGCTAATGAGACTCGTCTTGCCGACACCTGGCGAGCCCTCCAAGATGATCGGACGGTTCACTTGCATCGCACGGAGCACGCGGTAGAGGTTCGACATTGTCGTCGGCGCTTTGAGCGAGAACGACGGCTTCTTGAGCGTCGGATCGGGACCACGCGTGATCAAGAACGGCTGAATGCCAAACGCCGCGCCGTCCTGAGTGTTCAAGTGGCTAATGCGGTCGTCGAGCGCTTGCTGCGTCGCATGGAGCGACGCCACAACTTGCTGCTTCACGCCACTGTCGTCGTTCGGGACGAGGTCGAGCAAGACCTTGTACGCGTCTTCACGAGCGCGCATCGCAGTGTGGAGCGCACTGTCAGCGCCGAGACCGAGACCGTCGAGGATCGACAGCGCAGCGCCTTGGACAAATGCGACCCAGGGCGAGACAGCGCCAGCCTGGTCTTTCATCACGGACGTGATGAAGTTGATCCAGCTGAGGATGTCGCGCAGTGTGACGGCACCGACGCCGCCGAGACGGCCGTTCGCAGCGTTGAACGTCTGGACAAAGCGCAGGATCGGGTCACAGAGCGGTGCAAGCGCCGTCGGTGGCATTGCCACAGCAGCCGCTGGCGCTGGCGCCTTGAGGCTCGCGCCGACGAGACGGTCACGGATGATCGTTGCAATGTCGTCAAGGTCCGAGATCGCAGGGACCCAGATCTCAGTGAACCGATTTCGCAGCGCTGGCGACAGCTCGCGCTTGCCAAAGTCGCCACCTGGGTTCATTGTCGCCATGATGCGCCACTTTGGATCGGCCGTGATCTCTTCGACCTGGTCGCCGCCTTTCTCCGCCAAGAGCAAGCCGCGCGACGGCTCCAAGACACTGTTGAGGCGCTCGAGCACGGCGTCTTCGGCCAAATTGACTTCGTCCACGAGGATCAAGTCACCGTTCTTCATCGACTCGACGAGCGGACCGTCGACCCACTCAAAGATCGACTGGTGCCGACGCTTCAAACTGTCGATGCGCTCGAGGAGCTGGCGCAGTGGCTGCGACTGTGGCGCGTCCATTGCGTCATCGCCGTCGTTTGCGTCAGCCTCAAGGGTCTTGAGCACACGCGCGCGTACCGCGTCGTATGCAGCGAGGAGCGAACCAATGTCCATCGCTTTGTACGCTTCGACTTGCGCCTCTGCGTCGTCAGACGCACTGTCCATCGCCGCGGCGAGGAACTCGAGCACTGCTGTCTGGAGCGTCAGTGCGACTTGCTCTTTGCCGCGCACTGGACGGAGACAGCCGAGGAAGTCGGACGTCTCCGTGTGCTGGTGGCAGTTGAGAATGTGCAAGTGCTGGTTGAGCAAGAGCGAGTAGAGCTGGCAGACCGTCGTCTTGCCGCACCCGGTCTCACCGACGAGCAGCACCGGCTCTTCGTGCTGCAAGCACCGACCGACGAGCGCAAAGAGACGGCGGAGGGACTTGGTCACACTGATCTTCTCGAGACCCGCGGCGTTGCCTTCGACCGTGTTGCCGCTCGCAGTCGCAGCTTCGATCAGCGCTTGGACTTTCTCAAACTGCTCGGCCGTGCCCCAGACCGTCTCCTCCTCCACGACGCCGTCTTCATTGAGCAAGTTCGACTCGCGCGGCGTGCCGCGGTAGTACAGCTCGTCAATGTCGATCGTGACGTTGCACTTTTGCTCGAGCACGCGCTTCACGACGTCCTTCTCGTCGTCTTTGCGAAGACGCTCAGCGAGCAAGCAGTAGCCTTCTTCTGCCAGTGCTTGCTTCGTTGCTGGTCGGCGCTCGGCCCAGCGAAGCAAGTCACGCGTTGTGATGAAGCCGCCTTTGCCGGCAAACACGGACGACTGCTGCCGAATGAGCTGGAGCTGCCGCATGATGTCGATCAAGATCGCACAGTACGACGGCGGGAGGTAGCTCCGCTCCTGGAGAATCGTCTGGAGCTCAGACGACGCGACTTCGTCGACTTGGATCTCCAAGAACCGGTTCCGAAACGCGCGCGAGAGGACTTTGCGGCCGCCGTACAGTCCCGGTGGGTTCTGCGTCGCAAAGAGCATGAACTTGGGGTGCGGCGTGACGGTCTCTTGCGTCTCGGGCAGGAACAGCTCGCGGTTGTCGTCAAGCAGACGGTTGAGTGCTTCGAGCACTTCCGACGGCGCGAGGTTGAGCTCATCGAGGATGATCCACCAGCCATTGCGCACGGCTTCGACCAAGACGCCTTCTTTGAACGCGAGCTTGCCGTTTGCGTCCGAGACGTAGCTCCCGAGGTACTCCTGGATGTCCGTGTGCTCGTGGTTGTTGATCCGGACACACTTTTGCCCAATGCGCGCTGCGAGGTAGCCGATGAGCGACGTCTTACCAGCGGACGTTGGACCCTGGAGCAGCACTGGGTACTTGCCAATGACCGCCGAGCGCGCCAAGTGCCGCAGGTTCTCATCGACAGACTTGGTCAAGACAAACTTCTTGCGGTGCGTCACGGGATCAGCGACCGCGTCGTCGCGCGGATCCATGTGGCCGCCCTGGCGCACCCAGTACGAGCTCACGAGCACAAAGTCGTTCGTCGTTGACTTGCCGCCAGGACGCGGCGGTGCGCGTGCGAGGTCCTTTGCTTTCATCGTCTTGGCGAACGTGTTCTTGATCACTCGCTCAAGGTACGTGCGCGAGTCCATGTCCAGTTGCGTGCAGAAGCTCGACGCGAAGCCTTCGTACAGCGCGCGCTCGACGCCGTAGCCACGCTGGATCAAGATGCGCGTGATGTGGAGCGCCTGGCTGAGCGTCCGGAGCGAGTACCGCGGTTTGTGGCGCGCGCCGTCGCTCAAGCGGTCGTCTGCGAGCTTGCGCGCTTCGAGGTAGAACGCGACGGTCTCTGGCACTGGCGCACCGGCGATCTCTTTCAAGTGGTGCTGCACGACCATCTGAAGGTCCGACGGACACACGCACTCGTCGACGTAGATCTCCGTGAAGCGGTTCCGGAGCGACGGCGGCAAGTCCTTCTTCCCGACGTCGGTCGACGGGTTCATTGCGCCAAAGATGCGGAAGTTCGGGTGCGGACGGATCACTTCGACGTCGCCGCGCTCCGTGAGCGAGAACGCACTCGTCTCGTGCTCCAAGAGCGTACTGATGCGCTCGAGGGTGTCGGACGATGCGAGGTTGATCTCGTCCAGGAGCACCCAGTGGCCTTCGCGCAGCGCTTTCACGAGCACGCCTTCGACGAACGCGAACGCAAAGTGCGACTCGACTTGCTCCTTCTGACGCTCAAAGCGGCTCACGTCCGCGGCAAAGTCGTCCCACTTGGCAAGCAGGACATTCGGCGACGCGGCACTGGCGATCGCCTTTGTGCGCGGCGAGCTGTCGTCGTTGCTGGCGCTCGTGCCAAACTTGGTGCCCGCCATCTGAATTGCTTTGCGCATGCCCTTGACGAGCTTCTTCCAGTCCTTGTGCTCGAACGCGAGGCGCACGAGGTTGAGGAACCCGGCGTTGCTCTTCTGCGCGAACGACTGCCCAAAGAGGTCGACAAACGCCATGTACAATGGCCGCGCGAGCAAGTGGATCTCGACCGGTTTGAAGCCGCCAACGAGGTCCGAGCTGTCGCTCTGGATGTTGAGGTTCTGCACTACAAGCTTCTGTCCGAGCGACGCTGCGAGGTGCTGGATGATCGTAGTCTTACCACAACCAGTCTCACCAATGAGCAGCGCTGGTTCGCACGTGTACACGATCGCAGCGAGCTTCTCGAGCAAGCGGAGGACGTGACCCGTCATGACAACCGACGACAGCGACGACGCTGACGTTCCGTTCTGCTGCTGCTCGTGCGCCGATAGCGTTGGCAAGTGCACGCGGCCGAGCGCGACTTCGTGCAAGTTGAACGCCACGTGCGGCTTCGCTTGCTCCAAGACGTACTGGACTTTGTCGTCCGCGACGTCCCAGACTGCGCCGATCGCCAGCGCTGCGCGCGCTCGCGTCGCCGGTTCGCGGATGCCAGCGCAAAAGACATCGAGCGCTTCGATCAAGATCCGCAGCCGTGCGTCTTCAGTCACGTACGCACTCGAGCCAGTCGTCGCGGTACTCGCGCCAGCGCTGCCACTCGCAAAGCCAAACGACACGATACGCTTGCACCACTTGAGCAAGTCACGGAGGCAAAAGTCGCGGCCGTAGTTCCGGCGCGTCTCTTTCCACAGGTGCGCAAGTGCCGCAGCGCTCGAGGGTGCTGCTGTCGTACTAGACACTGCAATGGCGTTGCCCGAGACGAGGTTGTACGTGAGCATGACTTTGTCGAGGACGTGGCGCGGGATCGTGTCGAAGCGCGTCGCGAGGATCTCGAGGACTTCGTCGTCGTCGAGCGCGTGGACGTCGACGTGCGTCCAGATGGACTCTTGAAAGCCTTTGGGCATGTTGTGGCCATGGCACGTCGTGCCAAAGATCTGGAAGTTCGCGTGCGCGACGAGGAGCTCGCCGCGACCAGGGATCACCATCTCGCGCGTCTCAAGCAGCGGCATGAGCGCTGCGAGGACTTCAAACGGCGCGCGGTCAATATCTTCAATCACGACCCACCGACCAGCAGTGACTGCAGTCGTGAGCGCACCCGGCTGCCACGTAAACTCGCCTGGGATGTCTGTGCACACGTACGAGCCCAGGAGCGTCTTGCTGTCGATCTGGTCGTCCAAGTGGAGCTCGACCATGTCGTCATGGCCAGCCAAGCGCGCAAGTTCGCGGATGTTCGCTGTTTTGCCGCAGCCACCGACGCCAGCGACGAGGATCGGACGCTTGAGACCGAGTGCGATCGCCAGTGACTGCAAGTTGCGCTGCGTCGACGCTGTTGGGACGAGCGCATCAAGCGCAGTGGCCGCCGCGTCTTGCGATGTACGTGTCGTCGTTGTCGTTGGGACAACGACGCCAAAGATGTTCTTGAGCGAGTCGTGGAACGGCACCGTCTGCGTTGCCAGCGCATCGAGCGCGGCGTCGCTCGGCTCTGGCTCGTACGCGGCCATGACAATGCGCTGCTCTTGCGTCGCGACGTCACGCGCGTACTCGCTCAGCTCAATCGCACGCACGTCTGGCTGCGTGCTTTGCGCAGCAGCGTCTTCGCCGACGTTCAGGCCGTTGACGAATGTGTTGCGCTGCGCATTGCTCATCTGGAGCACGACAGCCGTTGCGCGCGCGGCGTACCAGCGAATGCGCACGTCGGCGTGGAAGCAGAGGGGGAAGAAGCCGGACCAGTTCCAGAGGGAGCGGAACGCGTGCGGGTGCAGTCGCAAGAGGCGGTAGGCAGTCTGGACGATCTGGCGCAGTCGCAGCTGCACTGCCGTCGGTGCACTCGAGCTAGCGCCGCTTGGCGGCTTGCGCTGCGCTGCAGCGACGTTCACGTACTCAAAGAAGCAGGGCGAGTCGAGAAAGTGCTGCTGCACAACGTTGAGCGTCTGCGGAATGAACGTGAGGAGCGTCGCGAACGTAGCAGCTGTGAGCTCGCTGCGCTTCATGGCGTCTGTGCACGCCGTGAACGCGCTGTCTTGTTCTTCGTAGAGCACAAGCGACGGATCGAGCAGACGTGCGAGCAAGTCCATTGCAAACGGCCGCAAGTGCTTGACGATTGTCACGAGCATGTCGTCGTGCACCATACAGGCCGCAAGTGCTTGTAGCGCATTGTGCACAGCTGCATCGCTACTGCTGCTGTCAGTCGAGGCAGCGGCGGAAAGGACGCGAGCGAGCGCTGGATGGCGCTGCAGTCGCGCATTATCAGCGACTGCGAGCTGGATACCGGTGTGCAGGCGCTGGACACTGAGGATGCTCGACGCCGCGGCATGGTACTGCTGCTGCTGCTCGGACGTGGCGCTCATGCTGCTGCTACTGGTGGCGCTGATGTCGTTGCTGCTGCGGGTGGTGCGGCCGCGCAATGGCTCGAGCTGCTGGTGGCGAGTCGTCTGTGACTTGAAACGTCAGCGCTCTTCGCCAATGAATTGCAAGCGGCTTCGTTTGACTTGTTTATTGTATAATATGTGTCCAACCTGTATTGACCATAGTGAAATCTAGATTTGGCATCTGTCTCTTGGTAAATCCTCGACATGTTGATACGGCTAGGCACAACAATTGTTTCCCACATCAAATCCATTTCAATACAAAAATCAAGTGAATACTTTCGCACTTGAACAGAAAGGTACAGTCGTTTTCGTACTTGAGCGAGTCACTCGAGTGGAATGTGGCTTCAGCGCGTTTGACTGGCTGGCCGCAGCGAACGAGCGCCGGCACCATTGCGAAGCGTGCGCACCAGTGCCACGCACGCCGCCGCTCCAGCAGCAGCACCTCTCTGTCTGTCTCTCGCCATCTCGATCGTTTGGACAACGAGCCACTGCACGCGCGTGCAGTAGCAATCGCAGTCGCAACAACCTTCTATCACAGCCGCAATCATGATCTCTGCACTTGCATGGGTGCCGAAAGGCGCGTCGAAGCGCATGCCAGAGAAGCTCAAGCTCACGGACGCAGAGATGAAGCTCATGCACCAACTCGCAGCAGACGAAGCAGCGGAAGAGCGCGAGCAGATGGAGGCCGCAATGGCTGAAGTCGGTCTCGACGACGACGGCAGCGGCGACGACGCCGAGGACGACGACGCAGCGCAGCTCACTGGCACGGACGAGCACGGACTGCCGGCGTCGTTCAAGATGGACGAGTACGACGACGAAGACGACGATGCTGCGATCACGAACTTTGTCGGTCGCGACGGTGTCGCGGCTGGCGAAGTGAACTCGGACGACAACGACGAGGACGACGACAGCGACGCTGACGACGGCGAGCAGGACATGGACATGGACGGCAACGACGCGATGATCGACGAGCACGACGACGACGATGATGACGAAGAGGACGACGCCGAGGACAAGGAAGACCTCGAGATCCGTGCAACGGACGCGGTCATCCTCGTTGCGAGTACGGAGGAGGAGTTCAGCAACCTCGAGGTGCACGTGTACGACGACGACAACGGCTCGCTGTACATCCACCACGAGATCAACTTGCCGGCGTTCCCGCTCTGCCTCGCGTGGATGGACTGTGCGCCGACGCCAGTGGACGCGTCGACTGGTCCAGTGGACGGCAGCTTCGTCGCAGTCGGGACGTTCAAGCCTGGCATTGAGATCTGGAACCTCGACGTCTTGGACGTGCTCGAGCCGAGCGCGACACTCGGTGGCGAAGAGAGTGACGAGCTCCGCGACGTTGCGATGCCGCAGATCGCCAAGCGCCGCAAGAACAAACAGGTGGCGCTCAAGCCCGGGAGCCACACAGACGCGGTCATGGCGCTCGACTGGAACAGCAGCCACCGCAACATGCTCGCAAGTGGATCAGCGGACTCGACGGTCAAGGTCTGGGACATCACGACGCAGGCGTGTCTCTACACGATGAACCACCACAGCAGCAAGGTCCAGAGCGTGCGGTGGAACCCAGCGGAGACGACGGTCCTCGCCAGCGCGGCGTTTGACCGTACGGTCGTCGTGCTCGATGGCCGCCAGCCGGACGCGTTCTCCAAGTTTGCGCTCAGCGCTGACGTTGAGAGCCTCACGTGGGCGCCGCACAGTCCGAGCACGATCGTCGCAGCGACTGAAGACGGCGTCGTCGCTGGCTTTGACGTCCGCATGAACGGCGCAGCGCCGCTCTTCCGCTTTGACGCGCACACTGGCGCTGTCTCGGCGATCTCGTTCTCGGCGCACATCCCTGGTATGTTTGCGACTGCGGGTGTGGACAAGACGGTCAAGATCTGGGATCTCCAGGACAACAAGCCCGTGTGCATTACGTCGAAGGACATGAACGTCGGTGAGCTCTTCTCGATGTCGTTCTACCGCGACGCGCCGTACATGCTCGCAGTCGGCGGCTCAAAGGGCACGCTCGCGCTCTGGGACACGTCGGAGAACGAAGGCGTTGAGCGCCGCTTTGGCGCTCGTGCGCACGGCGTTGCTGCGTCGTCGGGAGCGTCGACTGAAATCTCGGCATCGTTCAAGAACGCGTACGACTTGGGCGAAGAGCTCGCTCGACAGGAAGAGGCGGAGCGCGCAGCAGCGGCAGCGACCAAGAAGAGCAAGAAGGCAGGCAAAAGCAAGGGGAAGAAGTAAATACACGTCGTCGTCTGTCTTGCAACACTCACTCACTCACTCCTTACTGTCTGTCTCCAGTGTCCTAGTCTGCTTGTCTGTCTGTCGTTCGGTCTCTCTTGCTCTTGTTGCGTTCAATGCTTCGTGCATGTGGTCGTCACTCGGTGATGAGCCACACGTCGCACGAGGTAGGCGTGCGTCGGTGCTGTTGTCTACCTTCAGACATCAGCAGATCAAGTCTCAACTGCGAAGGCTCAGCTGACCCAAAGCAAGCCATGCGTGCGAGAGAGTTGCGAACCAAGAAGGCAAGGAAGCAACGACACTGATGGTTGGTCAACGAACGCCTCGGTGTGACCTGGAGCTGACCAGATATCCGCTCCGGAGCTGGTGCTGGTGCTACTCCTGGAGCAGGTCCCTAAATAAAGTTGGTGCTGTAGTTCGCGCGACTAGCGGCGCTCTTGCCGCCCTGTATCATGGCGCTGTTGCTGCTGCGGTTGTCAAAGCCCGAGCCGCGCACAAAGCCAGCGTCGAGCGACGGTGGAGGTGCGTACGTAGTCTTTTGCTTGCGCGTCATCGCCTCCTTCTTGTCCGACCGAATGGAGAGGAAGACGGCGAGGAACGTCGCGAGGATCGTAAACGCCGACGTCCCGAGCGCGACGAACCACGGCGGACCGTACGACTTGGCGATCACAGTCGACTTGGAGTCGTTGTCGCCAATGACTGCGCCGAGCGCGACGGTGCACCGCGGTCCGTTCCAGGACGAGCCGATGCACTTGCATCTGCTCTTGACGCACGACCCAGTGCTCACCTTCGTCTTGTTGCTTGCGATCGTGCAGTCATCATCAGAACGGCAGAATGCTTTGCCTGAGACGTCGACTGCGAGGTTGGCGTAGTCTTGGTACGACTCGATGTGGTCGAGAATCCACTGCTTCGTCGGGTGCGTCTTTGGGTCGCAGCCGACGCTCATCGTCGACTTGGGCGACGTGTCCTGGTACAAGCGGATGTAGTCGACCTTCAAGAGCAATGGGAACGCATCGCAGATCTTGTTCACTTCAGCGTCTTTGCCATCGCCGCGGCAGGGCTTGCCTGGGTTTGGCGGCTTGGCACCCCACGTACTCGAGAGCGCGACGTTGAAGATCAAGTACATCGGCTCTTCGATCATGATCTTCACAGGATTGCTCTTCGCGGCGTCCTGTGGCGGGTTCGTCAGTGCACTCGCTGGGATCTCAAACAGCGGCTGGCCCGCGAGCATCCAGCGAATA
>JAASFN010000361.1:0-22687 GCA_023333795.1 Globisporangium rhizosaccharum | reverse complement strand
TCTCGGCGGCGGACTTTGACAAGTTCCAGAAGCACCTCGAGAAGCTCCCGGCGACGGACCGCGGCCGCGGCGCACGTCCGACGCAGCCGCTCAACGGCCGCACAGTCGCGATCTACTAACCGTGTCCACTGCTTCACGCTCCACTGCGTCGTTGTAGCCTACCGCAGACAGTCAAGTAGAATGGACTCGGTTAGTCGTCACATCCCCGTAGAAGAGATCCAATATCGCCACGATTCGTAAACCAGCACGCACCATTGCGTTCCGTTGCTCTTGCAGTTCTTATCTGCTGTTGTTCGTGTCTTCTCTCGTGATGGCGTCTGTCAGCGCAACTACGTGGAGCCCATGAACTGCGCTGTCAAGGCAGTGCCGCGAAGGCAAAAGCGGTTTAGACGACCGAGCATGTTGAGCTTGTGGGCTCTGAAGTCCGTCGTCGTGCTGGATCTCGCTGTGGTCGTCTGCGTGTGCTTGCAAACGGTGCGGTGCGAGTGCTGAACGACTGTGGATGCCACGATGCGCGCTTGCAGGTTACAGTTGACTCGTTGCGATCTGGTGGAAGTGCACGATCTCGATCTCAGGGTAGACGACACCCTTGAATCCGCTCACACATCCCAAACGTGAGCCGCCGGATCAATCGATCGATCGTCGCGGATCGTCACATCAGGCACCAAGTGGCTTGCAGAAACACACACACTCACTCACGCTTGTGAGCGCGGCATGTCCGCGTTGCATCTGTGTTTTGATGGGACTGCAGGTGTCTGTGTGGCTGTGGACGGGATACAGGCTGCTCTGGCGCATGTCAACGCTGACAGCTCTGGATCTCCATCTCACCGAAGACCACCGGTGGACCACCACGAGCTAGCGAGCTCGAACAGTGTGATCCACAATGGTGACTGCCTTTGCCGCTCTCGGTTCCGGCATACATGCGCGCCGGCGCTCAGAGGATTGCTGCTCATGAACGCACGCAAGCATGGGCATGAGAGAACAGCGTGCATCGTCTCTGGCTGATGCCCGAGCTCCATGAGGCAACAAGCAGTTCGATCGTCCGCGACTCGGCCTGGCCGAAAGCGATCATGGCGGCGCGAAAGAGCCGGGAGGCGCGAGGCAAGGAGCAGGCGCGCGCAAGCTCAAGCTCGACTCGAGTCCCGCCTACCCACTCGCCACCCATCAATGCTCGCCAACACTCGGTGCTCGTGGCGCACCAGCGGCGCAAAGAGCGTGCGCTGGGGCGGTGCTCGGCAGAGCCAGACACTGCGATACGCAGACGCGCTGATCGATGTTCCCATAAATGCGCTCTCGCTCATGACGACGATGTTCACGCAACGAGCGAGCGCTCCATGGCGTTGTTGTTGGTTGTTGTTGCTGAGACCAACAAGTGCGTTTGCATTCTCGAGTGTCGCGAGGCTAGTGCTCCAGCACGGTTTGCCATACAAGAAGACGTCGCGCTGCTTAAGGACACTAGCACCAGTCGCGCCACTACATCTGTCCGATCTTCCGAGCGGGGATGGGGTGGTGCTCCATCGCATGTGCATGTTGAGGAGCAGAGAGACGCCTCGAACGATTGGTGGGGCGTCGTCAAAGCGAGCGCTAGGACGCAAGAGTCGGAGCTCGTGTGTGGCTCGTCTCTGGAGGAGCGTGACAACTGCACCTTGCTTTCTGATCTTCAGTTAAGATCGCAGCTTCTCGTCAAAATTCGCAATTTGCTCGCTTAATAACGCAAAAATCGCGATAGGAACTGATATCTCCTGAGAGCACTCACTCGACACGAGCCTCAAGATCGCCACGACCTCGAACGAGACACAGTCTGCCGGTACTCACCGTGCTTGATGTGCATGATCGTGTGTTGAGTCCCTGGACTTCAGCTGCAGCAGTCTCGAGCGTGCGTGGGTGGAAGACCACATCGAGCGGCAGTATCGCGATCAAATCTCGGCGGAGAACTGCTCCAGCTGGTTGCCATCGCCTCGAGCCTACGAGACACGCGCGAGCTGGTGCAGGTAGAGAGCGGACGCTGCTGATGATGTACGGTTGCTGTCGAGAACGTGCTCCTGGCCGTCGTTGCGTGGACGTCGCGGTGCGCTTAATTCAGTCACCTCGGTCGGGTAGTCAGCCGATGCGTGAACGCAGTTGGTGCACTCGCGTGCTTGCTCGTCGTGCCTCGCCTTGCTGTCTTTGAACGCGCGGCCATACACTCGCTTGCTCGAGCGCAGGTCTTGACGAGCAGCAGGAGCTCATTCGCCAATTGGCCTCGCACCACACACACACTCATCCACCACCTCCTCACCACATCCAGAGGGACTCGAGACTCCATGTCGACAGCACGCAAGTCGACCGCGCTCTACACGATCGATGACCTCAAGGCGTCGTTCGCACTCTTCTGCTGCGTCTGCGGCATCGGTACGCTCGGCATGCCCGCGAACTTTGCGCGCGCGGGGCCGTACCTAGCGATGGCAGCGCTCCTCTTCATGGCTGCGTCCAACATCTATGCGACTGTCGCACTTTCGAAGGTGATGCTCATGGCACCGAAAAGCGTCAAGACGTACAGCGATCTCGGCGAGTGGGTGATGGGGAAGCCCGGCCGGTATCTCGCGCTCGTGGCGCAGATGGGCGTGTGCCTCTTGATCCCGTGCGCGTTCCTCGTGCTCGGCAGCAAGCTCTTCATGGTGCTCTTCCCAAGCGCGTTCAGCCAGACGTACTGGATCGTCTTCATGGCGCTCGTGGTCTTTCCAGTCGCACTCACACCGACGATGAAGGAGAGCGCCGGCATGATGTTTGCCGGCTCGCTCGGCACGGTCATCGCTGACATTGTCGGCATCTACGTGCTCATGCACGAGATGGGCGGCCACCCGTCGCCGCCGTCTCCAGACGTCAGCCTCGAGCAAGTCGTGACTGTGTTTGGCAACCTCGCGCTTGCGTACGGCGCTGCGATTGTGATCCCAGACCTCCAGCGCGAACACAGCGAGCCGCACCGCATGCCGCGTGTGATCTTCGTCACGCTCTCGATCATCTCGTGCTTCTTCATCACGCTCGCATCGCTCGGCTACAGCGCCGCCGGTTGCCAGATGTCGGGCAACATGCTCTTTTCGATCGCCGGTTCAGGTGCGTCGGGCTTGACGACGCTCGGCTTCACTGCTGGTCGCGGCGGTGTCGTCATGGCGTACCTCTTCATGCAGCTGCACATCACGATCGCGTTCTCGACGTTCATGCACCCGACGTTCTACATGCTCGAGCGCCTCGTGCTCGGCATGCACAAGGACGAAGTCGTGGACGTTGAAGACGGCGAGCGCCTGTCGAAGCTGTCGTACGTGTCGGCGCAGACGCCGTCGATGTACTCCAAGTCGACGACGAGCATCGACTTGGAGCAGCCGTCGCAGCAGAGCGCGGAGCGGAGACTCGTCGTTGTGAAGAACACGGACGAGCTCGCAGAGTACCGCGGCTCGCGCAACGTGCTGCGCTACGTCCTGCTGCGCACGGTGCTCATTGTCTTGACGGTTATTGCGTCCGTGGCGCTGAAGGACCACTTTCTCGAGCTCGCGGACTTTATCGGCGCGTCGGCGCACTCGACGAGTTGCCTCATCCTCCCGCTCACGTTCTACCTCAAGGTGAGCTGGAAGAAGCTCCCGATCTGGGAGCGCGCGATCGCGATCTTCATCATCATCGTGTGCATCTGCTGCGGCGTGTACGTGTCGATCGAGACCGGCAAAGTGCTCTTTGGCGGCGCGGAGACAGTGACGCCCGAGACGCCGGTGTTCCCGTTCTGTCCAGTTGAGCACCAGTTCCTCCCGTACTACGTCAAAAGCTAGATTTGTCAAAGGAGGTCGGTCACGAGCGAGCGAGCGACAGGTTGACAGACAGGAGAGCTCCTGTGGCATAGCTGTGTCGATGAGGAACGAGGTCGTCAGGGTCTGGAGCGATTCGGAAGCTCCACTTTGCACACACACACATATATGAGAAAAGTACAATTGGTTGTCTGCGTAGCTCTGCATTGTGCTCAGGTCTTTCATCTGTGCTCAGTGAGCATGTCGTGTGTGTCTTGTGTCTTGCGTCTTGCGAGCAAGCAGAGACGTGAGGTGGCTAGAGAAGGCAAGGACTTCGCCATCGACCTCGTCTCCCTCGCTTTTGTCTCTATTACAAATCCACCTTTGAGATTACATATCAAAAAGCGAACCCACTCGAAGCGACCACGACGCTAACTCTTCGTCGTTGCCGCATCTTGCCGACGCCTCGACACGCTTCGATGTCGCCTCTACTCCTTCTGATGCTGCTACTGTGTGCTACACACGCTGCGGTCGCTGACCTGCCGCCTCGGCAGCTGCTGCGCACAGCAGATAGCAGCGACGTGTGCGCGAGCGTCCTCCAAATTAGCGCATTCGCAAGTGCGCACTGCAACAGCTCGAGCGCAACAGCAGCAGCGCCACTTGATGCGCGATGCAGCGAGAGCTTTAGCGAGTTTGCGCGCGACAGCGACGTGTTCAGCACGTGCGAGTCGCGCATGCGCAGCGCCGACGCTGCGCTCGTTCGTCAGTTCAAAGCGCTCTACACAAACTGGCAGCAAGCGCGTGTGTGCGAGCAGTTCCACGCGCGCGAGCGGCAAGCAGCGCGCGAGTGCGCTGGCGACAACGTCCACCGGCCGTGGAACGAAGCGACGTGGCCGCTCTTTTGCCACGAGACGTTCACGAGCTACGGTGCGAACCGCAAGGAGCTCGATGCGCTCTGCGCGCGCACGGCCGACTCACCGGCGTTCTGGGAAGGCTACGCCGACTACATCGCGTCGCCGATGTGCAAGACGTACTACGACCACGTGCGCTTGGCTGTGAAGCGCGACTGCGGCACGCGGGACAGCGCAAACGAGTGCGTTGCGCTCTTTGAGTGGTACCGTCTGCACCAATCGACCATCGAGACCGAGTGCCTCGAGCTCCACAACACGAAGCCGTTCTACCGCGGGTTCTATCGCTGGAAGCGCACGGTTGCACCGTGAGAAGAGTGAATGTCATTGAGCTTGTAGGAGTGAGGCAACGCACAGACACGACTGAGCGAATACACAGCACGTTGGCATCGTTCGTTGTGCTCTTGAGCGTGAGGTCCTTTGCGTCTTGGCGTATTGCGTGCGCTTGACGTCTTCAGTTCATCTCCAACAGCACACTATTCTTCACGTTACGCATGAACAGTCGCGAGTTTCTATAGGAGCGAGTAACCCGTGCGTGTGGTGATGAGGAAGGCGCAGCAGCAGCGGCAGCGCTGGCTCTGTGCGCTCTACTACGCGCTCATGATCGTGTCGATTGCACACGCAGGTGCGTGACCTGCTCTCTGCTGTAGCTGTGTGTAGAGCAATACGCACTGAGCTTGTGCTGCTCGTTACGCTAGAGTTTGTGTTCTACGACTTCAATGGCACGACTGGGCTCGTGCTCAATGGCGACGCGGCAACGAGCAGCTGCGTGCGCGTCGCGCGAGTGCGTCGCTCTCTTTCCATCGCGCTCATAGTACAAACGCTCGCGCTCGCGCTCATCTCTCTCTCTCTCATGCGTCCATACGCTGCGTCGTAGAACGAGTACGCGGACCGCACAGGCACGAATGACATCCGAGAAGCGACGCTCGAAGCCGTGACGCACCAGCTCTTGGAGAAGGTTGTGGTCGAGACTGTCGAGACGGAGAACCACACCACGAGCGCGCGCATCGCAGTCGAGACAGCGAGCGTCGGCCACCGCGACGCGTTTGCAAAGAGCGACGAGCTGAACCGGTGCGCTGTGCGCTTGCGGCTCACAGCGTCGCAGCCGCGGCAGGTCGCGTCCGTGTGGTACGCCGAGCCTTTGCCGGTGCTCCAGGGCTTTGAGACGCGATTCACGTTCCAGCTCTCGGACCAGTCGAAGCGGTGCGTCGAAGTGAAAGACGAGCACTTTGGCGTGCGGCACTACCGCTCGTGCTCAGTCCACGGCGGCGACGGCTTTGCGTTCGTGCTACATGCGCACGCGAACAAAACGAGCACGCTCGGTGCGGCGCAGCGCAGTCAGTTGGGCGTCGAAGGCATTGCGAACTCGCTCGCGATCGAGTTCGACACGTGGTTCAACACGGAGCAGCCCGATACGTTTGACGATCACGTCGCGATCTACTCGAACGGACCGAGCGGGAACGCGCTGCTCGAGACAGCGCGGCTCTCAGCGACCGTGCTCCAGGACCTCGCAGATGGCAAGGTCCACGCAGTCAAGATCCGGTACTACAACGAGATCAAGGTCCGTGGGCGAGCCTGTGTGTGTGGATGTGGGGATCTGTAGATGGCATGGCGACTCACGACGGCTGCGAATGGATGGGTGACCGCGCCATAGTACGAGTACGCGCCGTACTTTTCAGCAACGACGCACCTCGTCAAGTTCATTCGCGACGTCTCGGAAGGGCGGCGCGTGGGGACGCTCGTGGTGTTCATGGACGACGGCATTACGACCGACACGCCGCTGCTTGCGATCCCAATCAACTTGGCCGCGACCTTGCGCTTGCCTGCAGACGAAGCTTTCGTCGTACGTCGTCGGACGCTGAAGGGACTGACTGCTGTGTCGCTTCTGACATCTCTCTCCTTCTATATGGCTCAGGGCTTCACTGCATCGACAGGGCAGTCGTGGCAGAAGCACGATGTCCTTGGGTGGTACTACTGCACGCAGCCGCCGTGCCTGGATGAGTACGGGACTGAGCGGACGTTCGAGTTCGACTACAACCAGCAGTCGATGCGCTCGACTGCGTCGCACGGCAAGAGCCTCTACCCACTCTACATCTACCCGGACACAGCGCCATGGGCACGTCCGCAGACGTACTTTGCAAGCGGCCAGAGCATCGGACTCGCTTCGTAGCGCAATGTAGTGCAGTGAGTGACTCATAGAGACGAACATTGTGCTCTCAACGCAACAGTACTACTCCATACGCAACGACAACGACAGGGGACTGCTCGGCGACGGCGGAAAGACTCAGCGAATGAGCTTGCCGACTGCGTAGACTTCGGCGCCAAGGTCGCGCAAGACGCGATGTGGCAGTGCGTTGCGACCGTCAAAGAAGAACGCAGGCTTGGCCATTCCGTCGTAGATGCGCGCGTAGTCGAGGTCGCTGATCGTCGTCCACTCTGTGAGCACACACACTGCGTGCGCGTCTTTCGCGGCAGCGTACGGATCCGAGACGAACTCGAGTCGACCGCGCCAGTCGGCTTCACGCATGCCCTGGCGCGAGAGCTCCGCGACCATATCAGTAGGTCGCACGTGCGAGTCGTACACTGCGAGCGTCGCGCGCTCCTCGAGCAGCGCTTTGATGACTGCACCCGCTGCTGTCTCGCGCGTGTCACCCGTGTCTTTCTTGTACGCGAGCCCAAAGACGCAGAGCTTCTTGCCTGCGACCGAGTGGAACATTGTGTGGACGATCGTCTTCACGAACCGATCTTTCTGGAACGCGTTGAGCTCGACGACGCGGCGCCAGTACGCTGCGACGTCCGGCAAGTGGAGCGTCTCGGCCAAATACACGAGGTTGAGCACGTCTTTCTGGAACGACGAGCCGCCAAAGCCGACCGAGGCGTCGAGGTACCGACTCCCAATGCGGTCGTCCATGCCCACGGCGCGTGCGACGTCGTGAACGTCAGCTCCAGTGGCTTCGCAGATCGCCGAGATCGAGTTGATGCTCGAGATACGCTGCGCCAAGAACGCGTTCGCTACGAGCTTTGCGAGCTCCGAGGACCAGATGTTCGTCGTCAGGATCCTTGCGCGCGGCACCCAGTGCGCGTAGATCCACACGAGCTGCTCAACCGCCGCGGCGCCACTCGGTGTCGATTCGCCGCCAATGAGCAGACGGCTCGGTCGCTCCAAGTTTGCGACCGCCGAGCCCTCGGAGAGGAACTCGGGGTTCGAGAGCACTTCAAAGCGCACGTTGTTGCTCGCGTTCGCCATGAGTACTTCGCGCATCGACGCAGCCGTGCGCACCGGTACAGTCGACTTCTCGACCACAATCGTGTCGGACGTAGCGTACTGTGCGATCAGCCGCGCGCAGTCTTCGCAGTTGCTCGTGTCGGACGCACTCCCAGCCCCGAGACCACTTGCTTTCGTTGGCGTATCGACGCACACGAAGACCATGTCAGCTGCTTGGATGCTGTGCTGCGCGTCGGTCGTGAAGCTCAAGTTCGTGCCGCGCGTGACTGTGAGGAGGTTGTGCAGTCCTGGCTCGTAGATTGGCAGCTCTGATGCTTCTGGGCTGTTCCAGCGCGCGATCTCAGCTTCTGACGAGTCAACGACGAGCACGCGCACGCTTGGGCAGTGCGCAGCGATGACTGCCATGGTCGAGCCGCCGACGTACCCGGCACCGAGGCAACAGATCGTCATCTCATACGCGTCATGTGACTTGAGTGCGTCTGTATGAGAGGCTGCTGCTGGTGACTTTGAAGAAGAGCTGTCTGCTGCTGCTGCTACTGCAGCTGCTGTTGGTGGAATGCCCATACTTTTGGGGCTGGTAGTGAGCGTCAGGTGCCGTCGCGAGGTGGGCCTTCTGGTGCTTTGGCTTGGAGCTGCTGCTGTTGCGTCCTTTCGCGTGCATTTGAGCTCTTCGATTCCCTCTATTTTGTCACTATTGTTTAGTTTGCCTCACGTATTCTGCCACAGATAACATGGCAACGAAGTGCACAGTCGAGCGGCTGCTCCCATGGCGCGCAGTGACGTTCGACGTGACTGGCACGCTCCTCCAGCTGCGCGAGCCGATCGGCGCGACGTACATGCGCCACTTTGAGGACGCGACGCGCCAGCAGCTCTCAACCTCGCAGCGTGAGAGCGCAGCTGCGCACATTGATCGGCACTTCCCGCTCGCATTCGAGCAGCTCTCGGTCGCACGGCCCAACTTTGGTCGCGCAGAGGCGCTCACAGACGACCATTCAACTGCAGCGACGTGGTGGCGCGAGCTTGTGCTCACTGCGCTGCCAATGGAGCTTGCACGTGCACTGAAACACGACAACAGCGACAGAAGCGAGCAGTTCACGTCGCAAGTGTACGCGTACTACGCCACTGGCGCAGCGTGGCGCGTGTTTGACGACGTGCGCCCGACGCTTGACGCCTTGCGCGCTCATGGTGTTGCGCTTGGCGTGATCTCGAACTTTGACGAGCGCTTGGTCGCGATCTTGCGCGACGTTGCGCTGCTCGAGTCGTTTGATGTCGTCACGACGTCGTGGACGCACGGCGCGATGAAGCCAAACGCGTCGATCTTTACGACGACGTTCGCTGCACTTGGTCAGCACTCGCCAAAGCACGTGCTGCACGTGGGCGACCATCGCGAACGGGACTACGCGGGCGCAAAAGCAGCAGGCGCCCACGCGCGTTGGCTCCAGCGCAAACAACGAAGTGAACAAGGCGGCGTACCGCCAGACGACATCATCGCTACACTCGACGCAGTGCTCGTTCAGTAGCACTCTCGTGCTTCCCACAAAGGCACAAGACACCTGGAGCCCATGTGCGCTGGCTTGAATCGAATCACAGGACGTCAGTGTCTTGTGTCGCTCGCAGTGCGAATGCCGTGTCGAAGCTCACGAGCCTGTCGGATGAGGAGAAGGAGTGCGCGACTGAACCAGAACACGGTCGCCCTCTCGCAGGACCTTGCGCAAAGGCTCCATCCTGCTGTCTATTGACGATTGTGAGGATGCGAAGGTCGCGATCATCGTGAGCTTAAGCGCCAGTGGGAAGCGTCGAGCGAGCTCCTGACGAAAGCACGTGCTCAGTCGAACGTATACAATGTACGTATAACGTATTCGCACGGACGTCTAAACCGTCTGTGACGTGTGACGCGAGACGTCGAGCGGTTACACGCGGCGCTTTGACACTGCTTGCTCACAGGTTCAAGTGTCATTGAGCCATTGCGCACGAGCCTACGACTGCGTCACAAGTGCTCGTGTGTGCGCGAGATGGCGACCGACACGAGTGACGACGTCGCGCAGATCGTTGCGGCGCTCGCACGCGACTTTGACGGCGCGTGCCTCTTGCTCGCGAACGAACTCGCGACGAGCTCGGACCCGGCGCTCGTGCTCGAGATCGTTCGTGCGATCGCATCGTCCGAACCTGCGCGTGATGAGAGCGAGAGCGAGAGTGAAGACGGTGACGATGGTCAAGCGGAAGAGCCGTGGCGCCTCTCAGACGACCTCCTCGAGCGCTTTCTGACCGAGTTTGTCCCACAAGCCGTGCAGCTCGTGCTCGCGACGCAGACGTACGCACTCGCGTGTGCTCCGCGCGTGAACCGGTTCCTGCAAGTGGTGCTCGCGCAAGCAAAGGCGAAGCTCGTGACTGGCGACCCGTGTCTCTTGCCGTCGCTCCTGCGCATCCTCGATGAGCAGCGACCGTTCTATTGCAGTCGCTCTATCGCGACCGAGCCAGTCAGCGACAAGGACGTCACTGCTGCGTCGGCGTTCGTCCAAGCGCCAGCGCCGCACGTGTCGCCGTGGTTTGCAGCGAACGTGGCGTTCTGGGGCGACATTGGCGGCTTTGCGCTCTTTCTCTCAAGTCTCCGAAGCCTCGTGTGTGACGCAGATGGCCACAGTGTCGACACGGTGCTGTCGTTTGAAGCGACGCAGTGCATCGTCAGGACATTCTACGGCGTCGCAGAGCACCTCGCGCCGCCGTTCCTCGCAGCGTACGTGCGTCCGTTCTGCGACGCGCTGCGGTGCTTTGTCACGACCGTCGCAGCCGCCGAGTTCCACGCAGTGGAGCGCGGGGCGCTCGTGGAAGTCGCGCAAGTCATGGAGCTCGTGCTCGTGAAAGTCCTCGAGCCTCCAACGGCTGACGACGACACAGCTGCCATCGAAGATGGCGCGACAGACGCCAATGGGCTTCGCCAGAGCGTCCAGCTGCTGCAGCTCGCGATCTTTGGTCGCCAGCTCCAGAGTCCGTCGCTCGAGAAGCGCATCCACGGCCTCTCGGACATCGTCGCACTCGTCACGCGCGAGTTCAACGCGCAGGTCGAAGCGCACGCGCAGCCAACAGCCGCGAGCCTCACGCAGAAGCTCGCGCACGTGGTCGCGTGGCTCGAGCAGAGCGCCGTCTTGGACGACGTCTTTGGCGAGACGCGCCACGCAGAGCTCATCAAGCGCGCGCTCCCGCTCTTCCAGTTCGCATCCGAGCTTGAGCGTCTCGACGCGCACTGGCTCGACCACGTCTGGACGTGCTACTGCGGCAGTGGCAGTGCGAGTCACCAGCGCCACGAAGACCACCGAGCAGTCGCGCACGACCTGCTGCTCGATCTCATCGACTGCCTCGATGCGCCGCTGCTGCGCGTGTTGCTCCGTAAGCTCCGGGACGTTAGCGCAGCCGACGCGAGCGACCTCGCGCTCTTGACTGCGATCGCCGCTCGTAGCAGCGTCTCGGACGCAGCGGACGGCAGTGGCGAACACAGCAGCAGCAAGACTCAACAGCAGCACCAGCGGCTCCGAGACGTCGTGCTCGCGCACCTCTGGACTGTTGTGCTCCCACGCGCCGCGTCGGACGCCGCAGTGGACGACGTCCTTGATCACGTGGAAATGGTCATCAAGCGCGCAGCGTGTGCGTGTGACGACGACGACGACGGCGATGACCGCTTGACGGACACTGCGCAGGACGTCGTGATGGTCACTCGCTTCCTCCAAGCGTCGCTCGATGCGATCGCGTGTGGTGCGCCGACGCGCGTAGCATTCACAGGCTTCACGCGCCTCGCGTTGCTCGTGGCCGAGCTCCAGTGGCGCGTCCCAGCGCTTACGACGCATGATCACCGCTCTGTCATGGACGTGCTGCTTGCCACTCTATTGGACGAGCCGACCCGTGATGGCGCCGCTGATCCTACGGACGCAGTGCACACGCGGCTCCTCGCGCTTCGTGCTGCGTGGATCTTCGAGGCGCACAGTCGCAGCACTGCGTCCATCCTTTCGCGCGCGCAGCTCGATGCGATCTGGGACCGCTTGATCGACGCACCAGACGCTCTCGACACCACCGCGTCGCTGTGCTTTGCGTGGTTCGCGTGCTGCATGAACACGTCGGTTGCGCGCAGTGGTGACGACGCGACGACTGCATCGTTGCCGCTGCTCTCAGATGACCTCGTTGAGCACCTCATGGTCCACAAGTTCGCGTCGCTTGGTGCCGCTCGCATGACCCATGCGGCGCTCACGTGCTTCGAGCGGCTGTTCCGGCATCTGAACCTCCAGCGTCAGGGTCTAGCGCTCGCTACGAGCGTAGCAGCAGCAGACGAAAGTGACGACCAGAACGAGTCGCATCGTCGAGTCCGACGCGAGTGTCTTGCCACTGGCACGCCGCTCGTCGGTCTCACGCAGCTCTGGCGCCTCGCAGTCACAGCGCCAGCAGCACACGTCGCAGCGGACTGCATCACGTTCCTCGCGAGTCTCTACCTCGAGCTCACACCAGACGCTGCGCGCGAGACGAGCGACGTCCGCACGCGCAAGACGCTCGAGTTTGTCGACACGTGCATGCGTCTTCTTGACGACGCCAAGGCTTCGAGCGTCCTCGAGCAGCACGAGACGAACGGCGACGCGCCAGTCGAGCGCATTGCGACTGTGAACCGCTGCATCGACTTGCTTCGGTACTTTCTCGACGCGTGCGACGCCGCTGCTGCGATCGACGCTGAGAGCGAGCTGCTTAGTCGCCAGAGCGATGATCAGAGCATTAGCAGCAGTGGACCAACGCCACGCGGACGCAAGGGCTGGGAGCTCGAGAACCTCGAAGAGCGTCTCCCCCACCTCGAGATCTTCCCATCGCCGATGAAAGACGCGCACGTCGTCGTCGTCGCGACAGGATCAGCCGCAGCAAGTGAGCCAGGGCCGCTGCGCCGTCCGAGCTGGTCGTTCCGGCAGCACCACGCACTGCTCGATGCGATCCCAGACAACGACGACGAGAGCAGCGACGGCAGCGATGCACCTGATGGCGTTGTACCGGATGCTCCTAGGACCTGGACGCACGACCGCAGCAGTAGGATGGCGGTGGCAATTGAGTCCTCGCTGCCAGTGCCAGCTCGGGCGATGATCACATCGCCGACACTGCGCGTGCGACCGACGCTGCAGTGGCCGCAGGACGTATCGCCGCCTCGCGGTCCCGACCTATCGACGGAAGACCTGAGTCAAGCGCTGCACGACGCCTCGACCGAGTTGCCGCCTCCGCCGTCTCGCGACCACAACGCAGCGTCGTTTCCAGCGTCAGCCGCAGCAGCTGGAGCGCCACCACGACGAGCGCCAGCACCATCGAAGTACAGCGTCGCGAGCCACGTGCTTGCGAACCGCGACGCGTACTTTGACACGCTCTTCCAGCTCGTGGACTGGCCCGATGCGACGTCGCAGCGCACGTGGGAGCTCCTCTGCCGCCTCCCGACAAACAACGCGCTGCTGCGCAAGATGATCCACTTGCGACCGCTCGCAAGCGCGAGCGCCGTTGTCTGGACCGACCAGCTCGAGACGACGAACACGCACCGTCTACTCTACGCATTGCGGCTCGTGGAAGCGCTGCTGCTCCCGCTTGACGCTGCGCATGCTCGTGAGGGCGATCCGACTGCTGACGCTGCACGCCGTCAGTGGCGCGAGCGCTTTGTGCGCTTGGGCGGCGCTCACCACCTCTACGAGACGCTCTTAAGCTGGGACACTGGCCATTCAAGCGGCGCCTCGGCGTATGCGACCAACTTGCGTGCGACGTGTCTCGCCGCGCTCGTCCGGACGCTCACGTACGTTCTCCGCTTGGCAAATCGCCGCGCTGGGGATAACGGCACCAGCGCAGCGGCGTGTGCGTTCGACACGCGCTTGTTTGAGTCGACGCTCCCAGCGTTCATCGAGACGATCGAGCTGCCAGTGGTGTGCGCCCACGCGATGCGCCTCTCGATGGCGAGCGCCGTTGGAACTGGACGCCTGACGCTCTCGAGTCAAGAGGAAGAGGCGATCCAGTGCAGCGTCCAGCTCGTCACGGCCGTTGGAGCACTGGACCCGCGTGTCTTGATGTGGGAGCCGACCCAAAGCGACAGCACAAAGCAGCAAGAGCAGCAGTGCCGTCTCGTCGACTGGCTCAACTCTCTGCTGCTCAAGTGTCCGTCCGTCGCTGCTCGGACGACGACGCTCACAGCTTTGATGGACCTGCTAGCTGAGGCGGCGGTGACGAGTGCGAGCACAAGCGCGTTCATCGAGCGTCTCGTGTGCGACCTGAGCGCGCTGGCCGTCGCAGCACCTGACGCATCGTCAATCGACTGCTCGCAGCTCTTTGCGCTTCTCGACAGTGTGCTGCGCGTGTCCGTCCCAAGGCTCGAGCGCCTGCCGCAAGACGTGATCGTGTCGTGGCTAAAGACCCACGCAGTCGTCCAGCGCTTGCTCATGCGGCTGAGCGCCATTGTGACGCGACGAGCCTCAGAGAACAGAAGCGCTGGACCAGACGTCGACGAGCGCGTCGTGAGCAGCTACGTGCGCGTCTTGGAGGCGCTCGTGCATCTCTCAGACATCCTTCGCGAGCAGGCGCTGCACTGTCGCCCTCTTGGGAATGGAGATGACGATGATGCGCTGCAGGACCAGCACCAGAGCGCCAGCAGCGCAACGGAAGCGCCTGCGCAGTGGACACTCGACCTCGTTCTCACGCACTTGCTCTTTGGCGACGCACAGGCGCCAGTCGCGTCGGACGATGCGACGACTACGACCGCCACTGCCGTTCGCCCAGTGTGTACGAGCGACGAGAGCCGCGCGCTCGCCCACGCACTGCTCGTCTCGCTCCTCACGCCATCATCATCTGAGCCACCAAGAGCAGCCAACTCGGTCGACTCGACTCACGCAGCGCTGGACTACGTCCTGACGCACCACGCAGCGTTCCAAGCGTCAGTGCTCGAGACGCTCCGTCAGCGCGGCCGTCCGTGGCGCTTTGCACCGCGCGAGCTCTTGCGCGATGTCGAGCGTGGGATCACGCACGCTGGACTCGTGAACCCCGGGTGCGTCTGCTACATGAACGCGCTCCTGCAGCAGCTCTTCCTCACGCCGCGCTTCCGCGACGGACTCTTGGCGACCGACTGCAGCGACCGCAGCGCCGAGTGGATGGACGAAGTCGCGCAGCTCCAGCACCTCTTCGTTGCGCTCGCGTACTCGACGCGCAAGGCGCTCGACCCGACGGCGTTTGCGTTCTCGCACCGCGACCTCGACGGCGAACCGACGGACGTGCGCGTGCAGATGGACGCTGACGAGTTCTTTTGCTTACTCCTCGACCGCCTCCACACGAGTCTTCGCAGCCGTTGCGAACCCCAGGATGCTCGCTCTCGTGCGCCAGAGACGATGACGTTCCTCGACGACGTCTTTGGCGGCGTGCTCGTGCACCAAGTCACGACCGAGCACGGCGACGTCTCGGAGCGCGACGAAAAGTTCTTTGCGCTCAGTCTCGACGTCTCGAGCCAGCGGACGCTCACGGACTCGCTCGCGCAGTACGTCCAGGGCGAAGCGCTCGATGGCGCGAACGCGTACTACTGCGAGCGCCTCGAGCGCAAAGTCGCAGCGACAAAGCGCGTGTGCGTCAAGACGCTGCCGCAGACGCTCGTGTGCCACCTCAAGCGCTTTGCGTTTGACTTTGACGCGATGGAGAAGCGCAAGGTCCACGACGCGCTGGCGTTCCCGCACGAGCTCGATCTGCTCCCGTTCACGCGCGACGGGCTCTCTGGCGCCGCAGCCGCGACAGAGTCGATCATGTACGACCTCGTCGGCGTCGTCGTGCACTCGGGGAGCGCGGACATGGGGCACTATTACTCGTTCATCAAAGACCGCGAGGCGCCGTCTGTGCACAAGTGGCTCGAGTTCAACGACGACACGGTGCGGGCGTTTGACGTGGTGGACTTGGGCTCCGAGTGCTTTGGCGGCGAAGAGGTGAAGCAGCTCTGGGACGGCCACGCGCGCGTGCGTCACGTCCAGATGAAGCGCCGCAGCGCGTACATGCTTGTGTACGAGCGGCGCTCGGACGCAGTCGCAGTGGCGACGGACACTGTGTGCAGCGCCGCAGTGCACCCGACGCTGTCGGCGCTCGTTGCAACGACGCAACTGGAGAATGCGCAGTTCCAGCGCGTCGTCGATGCGTTCAGTCCGACGTACAGCGCGTTTGTCGAGTCGCTCGTTCGCCAGACGCTCGCGCTGCCGCCGTCGCAAGTGGCGAACCGAGTGAGTTTGGACGCAATGGCAGACAAGCGACGTGGCTGGACGAGCCATGTGCAAGCGGCAGTGCTCGCGTGCCAGTACCTCTTTGGCATGGCGTCGCTGCGCGCGTCTGCGCCTGATGACAACGCGATACTCGCAGCTCATGAGACGGCGCTGCTGACGCGGATCCTCGACTGGGTCTCAGCAACAACAACGACAGCAGAGAACGACAATGACGATGATCCTGCAACCGATAGCACCACCAGTGACAATGACGACCGCTGTGTGTTCAGTGCGTGGCTCCTTCGTGAAGCTGTCGCGTCGTCAGTGAGTCCAGCGAGTGCGTCTGTTGCGCGCTCGTGGGTCTTTGACCTCGTGTTCTTGAACGAGCACAGCCCAGAGCTCGTCAACGGCGGCCTCGCAATCCTTGCTGCGTCTGTCGCCGTTCTCACGCGCCACGCTGAAGCGACTGACAATGAGGATGCGAGTGCGTCCCGCGCTGTGCTTCAGGACTTCTACCGCACGCTCCTCGATATCTTCTACGACCGCGAGCACGCGAGTCTCGAAGTCCTGGACCCAACGACCGGTGGCGCCGTGACGCTCTCGAGCTACGCGACAACAAGTGCGCTCGTGCGCATCGGCGCGTTCCTTGAGCGTTGCGTCTGCGTCATGCTCCCAGACGCACCAGACGCACGTCGTATGACGCTTGCGATGCTTGCGCACAGTCTCCAGTTCGTCGACAGACTCATGTTCACGCTCCAGATCGAACTGACTGATGCGTCTGAACCGCCGAGCGCCGGACCGTTTGCAGTCGCGACGCTCGATTCCTCTGGCATGCCTCGCATCCGCACTTGTACACTCGAAGGCGAGCGCCGCATCCTCACTGCACTCCTGCCGCTCGTGTGCAGCGACGACGCGTCCGTGAACAACTCGCATCACCGGTCGCGCACCTGCGGCATGGCCGTGGACGTGAGTCTCCTCCTGAGCCAGACAGCGCTCACGAACGTCGTGCGGTGCGGTCTCGACCAGGAACTCGCGCCTGTGCTCGTGCGCATTGCGCAGCGTGGGAGTGCGATGCAGCGAGAGAAGCTGCTCTCGCTGCTCATGGCAGTGCTCGAAGACCTCAAGACAACGCATGTCCAGCCGATCCTGCGCCTCATGGAGCAACTGCTCGACGCTGAAGAGCGCGACGTCGCAGGACTCGACGCGTCGCAGGCGGTCGCAAGCGCGCGGATCCACCGCCACGTCTTCTCGACGTCGAGAGGACTGCTCGAAGCTGCGGCGTACTACCGCGACCACGAGACGCTCCAGAGCTACGCGAGTACGCTCCTGCGATTCTGCGTCACGCGTGGACGCACGTCGCAGTTGCTCCAGAGCGTCTTTGCATCGAGTGACGATAGTGGCGACGCGTTGTGCGACCAAGTGGCGTGGGTTTCCGACTGGTTGGCCGCATATGTGGACCCGAGTGGCGACATCCGTCGTCAACGAGCGAACGCCACAGCAACGATAGCGAGCAAACGTTACGAGGAGGAGGATGCTGCGCGCAGAGAAGACGTCGTCATGCTCTTGGATGCGATCGCAACGACGTTCCAGTGCGCTGTCGTCTCAATTGATCCAGCGACAGAGGAGCACGAGACGCCTGAGATGAACCAGCGCGAGAGTGGCGAGAGTGGCGACAGCGCAGGACTGACACTCGACGACATCGTCGCAGATATCGTCGAGTCACACGATCCGAAGCAGCGCAAGGAACCGGAGCCAAGCGTCGTAGTGAAAGAGCTAGGACCCGAAGTAGACGATGACGACAACGATGATGGCGACGACGACGAGATGAACAACAGCCGTGCGGCTGTGCCGAGAGACAAAGACGTCGCGCGCACGAGACCGGCAGCGCATGTGCAGCATCGCATCGAGTCTGCATCGGCAATGCGCGATCGGATGTACTACAACCGAAGCGAAGCGTGAGCGACCGAGTCGAGTACGCACATGAGTAGAGAGCGAGCGATAGGTCAGTGATGTCGACTTTGAAAGCCCCACTTGTATAATCACCGCTCGCTCTCTCCATCAGTCTGCTAGCGTCGCGCTCTCTACATGCACGAGCGTCACACGCCTGCTAACTTGCGCACTCTGGCGCCACTACTCTGCGGTCGCCTCTTTCCAGTAGCACCAGCCTTGCTCTTTGGCGCTCCACCTAGTGACGCCGCTTCAGAGCTTCCACTCGGTCGAGACTGCTGCTGCTGCGAGGCAGAAGCACGCGATGGTTTGGCAGATGAGCACCGCATCGCCGACGGTTTGCCACTGCCGTTTGCTTTGCGCTGTCTGCTTCCCGCGCTCGACGGACGGAACGTACTGGCGTGACTCGCACTTCGCGTTAGCTGGTGACGTCGTCCGGAAGCAAACGACACTGCTGGCGACGACGAGCTGTCGCTGTCTGCGCACTCGGAGAACCAGAGAAGACGCGATCGCGGCGAGAGGTCTGCAAGTGCATCGTCTGCACGAGCCGATGAGAGTGGCGACACCGAGTCAGAGCTCGGCGAGTGTTGTGGATCAAGACCGTCGGTCTCTGGACGTCCTTCCATCATCCACGGACCGACTGGCGAGAGTGCGCCGTGTGCGAGGAACGGATTCTCGTCGCCATCGCTAAACGACGACGAGTCACTATCGCTCGCGTTGTTCCCGCGCTGGAGGTCGAGGTGGAAGCTTGTAGTCGGTGGCACGCGCTCTTTGCGCACTCGCCGCGCATGCCGCGTAGCGTCGCCATAGCTCTGACTGTAGACAATCGGTCGCTGCGGACCGATCGCGGTGGAGCTGTAGACGTGCGAAGGATAGCTGACAATGCCACTGGAGCCTGCAGCGCCACTCTCCTGTGCGTACGACTGAATGAGCATCCCTTCGTCGTCGTACACGCGGCTAAGTGATGTGTTTGCATCGTACGCATGCGCAAAACTGCTGTTGGTGTGGGGGTTCCCGCCTGACGCTGTGGCGCCATGGCTCCCAAGCAAACTCGTGCGAGAGAGCGACGTTGAGCTTGCGATCCCTGTCGCCACGACTTCAGGTGGCGCGAGCTTTGCCTCATGCCCAGACGCAGCTGAAGGCTGGAGACGGCCGACGAGACTCGCAGACGCCTTTCGCTTGAGCAAGTACGCGTTTGACATGGACGCCGCGATCGATGACGCGCTCTGGCTCCCATTCATCCGCTCGACGGGGTTCTTTAAGTGCTTGCGTGCGTGGTGCTCAGACGCACTGCTGTCGCTACTGCGACTCGAGTCGAGCGCGCCGTTGTGCTCCATCGCACTCGCGGCCGCTCTGCGCTTCTTCTCATCAAGTCGGTGCTGCAGTGCGATCTTTTCGCGGAGGTCGCTGATGATGAGCTCGAGCTCCGAATCGGAGCGCTGCATCGCCTTCCGCATGTGCTCGGATGGCATCGCACCACGGCCATCGCAGTGACTCGAGCGCGTGGCGTCGGACGTCACACCATCGCAGCTACTGCTGCTGTCATCAGTGTGCTCGTCGTTGTTCGAGCCAACGCCCTTGCCAGCGCACACGAGGAACGACGACGATGCCACCAGTGGCGGTGCATTCACACCACTCGGTGATGTCTCGAGGTCGTCGTTCTTCAGTGCACTCGTTGCTGTCGAGCCACTGATCGCGCGTTTGCCAGGACGCACGCTCCGCCCAAACGCGGTGCCTGTGAGCGCTGGCGTCGAACCCGCTCGTCTCTGGACTGGCGCCGGCGCTTTCGGATCCTGCGTCCGCACGCCAACGGACACGCTCGGTGCGTCTTCGTCGCGACTCGCGCTACTGAGCGCACTCGGCTTGTCGCCCCAGCGCATGACGCTGAACGCGAGATAGAGACTGACTGACTGACTGACTCTGCTGTGTGACTGACCAGCACGACGAAGGACTGAGAATAGGCACAACAGCTCATCGCAGAGACGGCGACGCAGTGATGACCAGACGAGTGACAACGGAGGCAATGGATATGAGCAAAACGAAGCAGACACGACACTACAGGACACGCACGGCGGAGGAGCACGCGCTTAGGCGTCAAACGGCAGACGCAGGTCGTCGTCGTCATCGAGACGTCGCCGTCCACCGAACACCGCCAAGTCGAATGGCGACGGTGGGAGCAACTGCGGCGTACGCGGCATGCGCGGCGCTAAGCCACCGCAGCGCTGCTCGAGCTCGCGCAGACCAAGACGTTCACGGCGAAGGTAGTTCTCAAAGTCACGAACAAAACTGGCGTGGTACTTGTACAGCTCCACGTACGCTGCTCGAGCGTCGCTGGCGTTTCCGGGTGGAAAGTCTAGAAGGAGCGCAGACGCCGTGTCAGGTCAGTCGGTTGTCCTAATAGGCGTCGTAATGGCAATGACGACGACCAACCGTGCTGTAGGAATGCGCGCCAGAGCTCTTGGTTATCGGCCAATTGGCGCATGCTCTGCCAGTCGCAATGCCCGTAGTGTGCGTGAGTGAACAGCCTCCGAGCCATTCACATAGCAGCAGCAGTCGCCCGCGCACGCACCTTGTTCGTCTGCGTCGTGCGCACAAAGTCGCGCACCTGAAGGAACGCGCAGACGCGCGTGAGCAGCGGCTCCGAGAGCTGCGCCAGTTCTGCAGCCATCGCCACGCGAGGCGCTGCTGTTGCCGACCAAAACGCAGAGAGGACGCTGCGCTCGAGACGCCAGCGCAGCAGCTCGTACTGACAGATCCAGTCGCCCACACGCGCGACGCGAGCTCTGCGGCTGCTGCTCGTAGGAACCGATGGGACATTGGCATCGTCACCTGCACGAGCGGCGCGAACGTACTCGCTCACGCTGTGTGTTATGGCGATTGTACGTTGCCGTGAGATGGCAGAGTCACTTGCGAGAAGGAGCGCACAGACACAGACACTAATAGAGAGACGAGCGCTAGTGGACGTACACGAGGTCGAGTCGCAGCGTCGCTCGAGATGAGACAAAGTGCACATAGAGCTTGTGCTGCACGCAAATCGCGCGGACGTGCACGTGTGAGTCACTGCTGTCGCTGCTGTGCGGCTGGTTGGTGTCGCGTGGGACGTCGTAGACGACTGCAGGGAGGAGACCCACGTTCCCAGCGAACGCATGCGGTTCGAGCAGCGACGACTGCTGCTGCTGGTTGTCGTCGTCGTCAGTGCCATTCGCAGCAGAAACAGTCGCAACAGGCGACCAGTGCGAGCGCAGCAGCGCATGCAGCAGAAACAGCAGCGCGCCGTCCGCTGCCACATGCGCGTCGCGAGCTGCACGCTCTGTCGTCGTCATCATGAGCGCAGCTTGTTGTTGCCTGTTGTGACAGTTGCTTGATCTGAGAATCCTTGCATGGTCAATGGTGTTGATAGTGCAAAAACCAAGGGAGAGAAGCACCAGCATCTTCACATGAGGACACTAACGCTCGCATTGCCAGTCAGTGCGATGCGATCAGTGCTCGTCGACTCGAACGCACTCGACCTCAATGGACATCGTGCTACGTGTGTGAGTCTATTGAGGTGCGTGGACATGCGCATTCGCATCAACCAGTTCAGCGCTGAGCATCTTGTGGAGCTCAACATGGTGCCGATGCTGCTGGCTTCGGACGCGCAGCGACCACTTCGCTGCTCGTCTTGACACACCATGACGTACGACTATCAAGCTCGTCGGGAGCACTGCGCAGATGCGCACTACTGCAGCGTGTTTCTAGCTGCGCTCTGTTTCGAGTGCGCTCTAGCGCTGCCTGGTGCACCGACTTTCGCTGCGTGCGTCGTGTGCGGCGTGAAGACCAAGACCGTGATCCTGTGTGGAGCAAAGAAACTCGCGCTCCTGCGCTGTGCACTCGGCAGTGCGAGCGTACTCGAGTTGCCCCGCTCGCTCACGCAACTGTTCTCGCTGCTGCCTACCTCTCTTTCGAGTCGCGCTGCATGAACTTGCGAGCTGAAGACCTGAGGGCGACATTGAAGCGCTGCACTGGGATCTGGGATCTCACTGCTCCTGCTGCTCCTGTAGATACGGAGACAGCAGCACCTGCGCGCACACGCCTCACTCAGCTTATCACGAGTGCGCGCCGACTCGAAACGTCCGCATCATTTGCACGCCCGACAGGCTCAGTCCTCAGTCCCCGCCCGACCCAGAAAGCATTTGAGCCAGAAGACACTGCAGAAGACGCAAGATACGCGGTGCGAGACTGTCGCCTAGACATTGCAGGCTTCGTCATCAAGCCGCACTGAGATTCGTCCTTGATGCTGCACCGAACCCACACTCATGCGCTCTGCGAGCCATAAGACGCGCGATGACTGCTCGTTCGATCGTTCGCTCTTGACACCGGAAGGCATCTTCTGTGTGTCAAACACCAGGTGCGAGCGAGCGAGCCAGAAGGGATCCACTTTCAGTCACAAGTGTGGTCGCGTTGATTGGAAGTGCAGCTCCATTCGAGTGATTGGACGGAGCCTGGCGATCCATCCAGCGCGCAAGGTTGCTTTCGCACCAGGACGCGACGCTCGACGCAACTTGCAACTTGAACCTCGAGGTCGACTGTGTGCTTTGCGCTCTCTGCTCGGTCGCTCACGCAACACCAATCTGCAGTGCAAGCGCGATCGCGTGA
>JAASFN010000360.1:0-22698 GCA_023333795.1 Globisporangium rhizosaccharum | reverse complement strand
GCCGCACGTGGCCGCACTTCTGTCGCTCCTGTGGCTCGAGTGCGACTGCGTACGCGAGGAGCTGGATCCCACGCGCTGCGGCGTTCGCACACAAGTCTGCAAACGCAACGTCGTGGACAAACGACGGAGCAAACGCGTGGCAATCGTCGCGCTGGACGAGGAACACGATCGCAGCAGTCGTGTCCATAGCGCGCGCCGATCGACTCGATTTCTCAACGAGCTCTGTGAGCTCTGTCACGTGCTTCTGCGCGCGGTCTGAGACTGTGTCTGGGAACAGCGCACAGCGCTGCGAGGCGTCTGGGACAGCGCTATCCGGCAGACTCGACGCTTCATCTGCGCTGAGTGGATGCGCAAAGCTCACGCTCTTGACTTCGACGTACTTCTGACGCACGGTAGCGCTGCTGGCAGTCGCCTCGCCTTCTTCACGACCAAGAGACGCGGTCGTTGTCTCACCAGTGAGGACAAAGTCGACGCGGCTGTTCGTTGCGAACTTGACTTCGCGCTGGAACGACGCAAAGAGCCCGAGCTCTGGGAGCCACTGCGCAGCGATCGCACGCTCGACCATGCGGTTCGCGAGCGTCGAGTGCACGCCGACCCAGACGCGCCGCTCGCCGTTCTAGAGCCGCAGAGAGTCAGCCACCAGTGCAGTCGTGTGAGTGACTCGGATCGTAGAGTTCGCTTGCTAAGACATCTCGCAAGCGAGTGAGCAAGTGATAGAGAGAGAGAGAAAGAGTACGGACGTACATTGACTTGGATCATCTCGAGCGTGTACGCGTACTTGCGCTTCGGATCGGCGCTCTTGGAGAGCTGCACGCGTGCGTGCGGGAGGTCGAGGAGTCCGACCATCGGTCCGGTGTTCGGACAGTGCACGGTCACGACGTTTGCAGGGTTCACTGGCACGGCGTCATGCGCTGCATTGAGTGGATCATCGACGGCTTCGACGAGCTCGACGTCCGCGAGGAAGCGCTTGTAGCGTCGGACCAGTCGCCCAGGCACGAGGTGCTCGTACGTGTACACGATCTTGTGTTCGTCGCTATCGCTCGCAGTAGCAGCTGAAATAATCGGCATGGCTGTGCTCTTGGACGCTTTCTTTGTAGCACTAGCACGTGGCGTCTTTGCTTTCTTGATTGGCTGCGGCGCTGTGTCGTCATCGTCGTCGTCTGCCTCTGCAGGAGCAGCTGCTGATGTCTTGGTTGAGCGGCGCTTAGTTGCTGCTTTTCTTGTCTTCGTGACGGCACTGCCAGCCACCTCGTCGCTCTCGTTGCTCCGAGAAATAGCGTCGGCAGAGGATGCGCTAGTAGCTGCTGAAAACGAGCGTGTCTGCACGCGCCGGAGCTGCATCGCTGCCGCAGTCGTCGCGAGTGTCCGTGATCGACGCAGCGCGACCGGAGCTGCTGTCATACGTCTGGTCACGCTGATCATGGCGGTTTGATTTGCATTTGATTTTATCACTATCGCAATGTGTGAGTATAGTGGATAATACAGTTTTTATTTTGTAAAACTACGCGACGAGTGTTGGTCGCGTAGTTAAATGAAGCGATATCTTGGCATTTGTACGAAATAGGCGGTGTCTCTTACTGTACGTTGCCTCCAATTAATCTCAGACACACAGTACTGCACTTGAATCGACACTGAGCGACAACCAATCAATTTCGAGCCAAAGGCTGCCGCGAACACTTCCAAGCGACGCATTCCGCATTTCGCACCACAGCAGACAGCATCGACGAGCAAGCACTCGAACCTCCATCAGACAGCATCATCACCAGCAGCGAGTGTGTTGCTATCTCTCTCTGTCTATCTACATACTTGTTTGTCTGCGTGTCTGCATGAGGGCGTCCCATTCTCATTGGCAGCGACGATGATTTACCATTTATTTGGTCTCGTTCGTATGAACAAAAGGTCACGACACACGATGTCTGGCCGTATGATTCGAATCGGAAAGCTGAGTTGTGCCATCTCCATCAATGTGTGTGCGTCTCTGTGTGTCTGTCTGCGAACGCAAGCGTCTGTGCATGTGCTGCGTCGATAACATGTGTGGAACTAGCGAAGTAGTAATGCGAGAGATCCGGCAGTCTTCAGTAGCGTTGACCTGTGGAGCGTCGTCGTCTCTGATGAATACATACCTCCTCCTTCTTTGTCCTTTGGGCTTCTTTCAGTCTGTCCCGCCGTCCTTGCTGTTGTCGTTGTAGATCTCCATCTGGCTCACAGGTGCGAGATCGAGTCTTTGGTCGCGAGCAAGCGCGTCTCGACGTGACTCGTCAACGAGCAATGCATGCCTTCACGCTTGACCTTGCCTCAAAGGCACATCCAAGCGCATTCGCACGCAGCTATGCGAGCACGCCACACATCAACAATAGCAACGATAGCATGACGATGACGACCTGCACGAGCAGCAGCACGAGCGTAACAACGACTGAATGCATCGATGATCGACGACCTCATTCTGTGTTCGTCTCACTGTCGTTGCGTCCTGTGTGTGTGTCTCTCTCTCTCTCTCTTTCACTATGTCGCTTGTGCTCCTCTCGACCTCGTTCAGAGTCCTCACAATGCACCAGCAGTTCGGATCGACGTGCCAAAGCCAAAGCCACTACTGGATGACGACGATGCACTCTGCGCAACACTCGCTGCTGCGCGCGCGTCCTCCAACAACGCAATGTACTTGAAGTACGACGTGAGCTTCGCGCGGAACTGCTGCGCGTCGTCCTGCAAGACACGCACACTGCTGCTGCTCGTGGAGCTGGAGCGCACGGCAGTGTCGACAGCGTCGAGCAACGCGTCAAAGAGTGTGTACGGGAGCCACGGGAGCGCCACGCTCAGTGTCGTCACGCGCTGCTGGAAGCGTGCTTCGCTCTCGCTCAAGAGCTCGTCCGGGACCATCGCGTCGGCCAACTGGAGCGCGTCGCGGAGCAAGCCGTGCTGGAGATACAGCTGCAGCAGCTTCGCGGGGTTCCCACGCTCGCGGTCGCTCAAGCGCGCAGCGAGCCACGGCGGCAGAACGATCTTGACGTGCCAGTCGAGGATCGTCGCTGCCGCGACTTCGTACTGCGCGAGGCCCGTGCGTTGGCTATCGTTGTCGAGCGCCGTGAGGACGTCCTGGAGCAGGCGCCAGCAGAGACACTCGATGCCGACGCGGTGCGCCACAGACACGCAGTAGCGCGCGAGCGACTTGATGATCGGACTGTACCGCTTCGTGCTCTTGGTCGCAATCGCAAGCGCGAGCTCAAGCGCCAAGCTGCTCTCGCGCTCCTTGGCGACCATCGTGCGCGTCGACTGCTCGCAGACGGCGATCGCAGCGTCGACGAGGAGCGCAACGACGTCGTCGCCGTCCATCGTGCTCAGCAAGACGCTCTCGTCACACCGACCGAGGTGCAGGAGCTGGAGCTTGCCGTCCAAGACTGCGAGCTCGCGCGTCATGTCGGCGAGCGTGACAATGTCGAGCGGCAGGCGGTCCGCTGTCTTGGTCGTTGCCTCTGCATCTGCTGTCAGGCGACCCGACTGCGTCGACAGGAGGAGCTCTTCACCGTGGTACTTGCGCACGATCCAGCGGTTCGACTCTGGGAGCGCGAGCAGCGCTGTCTGCGCCGCGTTGAGCGCATTGCGCTGCGCTTCGAGCGCACTGCGGGCTTTCAGTGGCGCAAGACGCAGTCGCAAGTACAGCGCGTGCATCGCAGCCGCCGCGTTCGCAGGCTCGTGGCGACGCATGTAGTACGCGTAGAGGAGCTGGTGGTACGTGAGCACGGCCACGTCGACGCTGCTGCTGCCATCCGCAGTGCTCACAACGTTCGCATTCGCCGCTTGCCACTGGAGATGCGTCTCGACGTCGGACGCCAGTGCGCCCCACTCCAAGTCGCAGACCAAGTCGAGCTGCCCGTAGCGGCAGAGCTCGTTCACAAAGTACGTCACGCACTCGGTCGCAGTCGTCAGTGGTCCGTGCTCACGCCCTCGCGCCACTCCCACGTCGCGATCCGACAGACTCGAGGATGCGTCGAGCGTGTGCAGGAGCGCCACGTGCGCGTCGCGGAAGCGCTGGCGCTCAACCGAGCACTTAAACACGTTCACCCACACGAACGTCTGGAGCGCGCCGTCGCTCTCGCCACTGCGGGTCAGCGCCTGCGTGACGACGGTCCAGAGAAAGTCGAGCACGAGGTCCGAGTGCGCGCGCGGCGTCGTCTCTTTCAGCAAACTGATCGTGTCGTAGACGAACCGCTCGGCCGCGCGGTCAAAGCGCGGCGGCTCGTCGTGGTCCGACAAGTACGACGACAAGCCGATGCGGAAGCACCGGATCGCTTGCTCAAAGCACCAGCGCACGTGCGACTGCGTGTCGCGATCGCTGCTCGAGTCTGCGCTGAGCATTGCTGTTGCCGCAGCGGCGTGGCCTTCGCGCGCCAAGCACTCGCCAATCGACTGGACCGCGCGCTGGATTGCAAGGCTCTGAGCATCGGTGTGCTCGCCCGACGCTGCGGTCTTGCCTGCTGTCGCACTATAGTGCGCTGGAGAGAGACTCGCGTCGCGGAGACTGCAGCACACGAGCGCTCGCACGAGCGCAAACTGCTTGCGCTGCTGGAGGAATCGCACGAGCGGCTCGCTCGGCGTCGCCACGAGCCGCAAGATCTCGCGCGTGAACGACGCTAAGACGCTCTGCGCTTCTTCGCTCTGCACAGCGTGCGTCACGCGCGCGAGGTCCAAGACCGACCGCGCGCGTTTGAGCGCACTCGTTGCATTCAGCTTCGTGTTTGCGTCGACAAGGAAGAGCTGGAGTAGCGGCGGCAACAGCGTCGCAGTTGCAGCACGCGTGGCGTACGCGTCGCTCTCGGTCGCGACTGCGTGCGTGAGGTTCTGACTCGCGAGCCACTTGCTCAGACGCCAGCGCTGGTAGATTGCAATCGCGCGCGGGAGGTAGCTCCGCGCGATCGTTCGGACAATCGCAGCGCTTAGGAACGCCGGCTGCGCATCTGCGAGGTAGCTCAAGAAGAGCACGACGCGCAGTGTCTGCGTGCACATTGCGTCGATCGTGCGGCTCGCGACTTGCGCACAGGCAAACGCCATTGCACTGCCGCCAAACAAGTGGCGACTGCTGCTCAATGCCGCAGCAGTCACGCGGTCTGCGCTGCTGCTGGCGTCGCTACTGCCGTCCATCGATGCGTTGTCGTCGCTCATGTCGCTTGCGTCGTAGCTCGGACGGCGCTTTGATGGCGATGGCGCTGAGGATGATGACGACGACGCTGCGGCGTCGAATGGGAACGAGTGCTCGACCAAGTCGCGCAGGACGTGGTCGTGGAACTCAGTCTCGCTTCCAAGGAGCTTGCTCAGCCGCAGCAGTGCGCGCGTGAGTGCGAGGTCTGGCGTCTCGCTGCCACTTGTTGACAGTGCTGTTCGTGGTGCCCACATGCCCATGCGCACACAGTGGCGCGCGAGCGCAACGAGCGACTCGACGGCCTGTGCGTCGGCTGCGCCGTCCGTGACGTCGCGCGCGACTGCAGACGCAAAGCGCGCGCTCGGGAACGCGTCAAAGACTGGGAGGATGTCGGCCACAAGCTCACGGACACATTCGGCGCGACTTGCATCGAGCTTTGCAGCAAACGGCGCAGTGATCGCCGCTGGCGACGGAAAGAGCAAAGCGACGCGGTTGCGCCGCAGGAGCACTGGTGAGCCAGGCAGCAGCGAGTTCGTCGTGGCGACAAAGCCGATCGGGACGTTCTCGACGCGCCAGTGCTGTCGATAGCATCGTCAGGACAGAGACGCAGTCGTCAGTACGAGGCGAAGACGCTCAAAGGCGCTCAATACACACAGTACACACCTTGTTGCAGAGCTCGAGGATGCTCTTCCAGATGCCAATGCGCACGCGCGTGGGGTCCTGCGCGCCGCTGCTGTTGCTGCTGCTCGTGCGCATTGCCTGGAGCCACTTGTCTGAGACGATCTGCACGAGCAAGTCCTTGTACTTGGACTCGTAGTGGCCGCTAGTTGCGATTGTACTACTACTAGCAAACAGCGGACGCAGTGGCACGTCGACGTCGCCGTGGTACTCGAGCACTGCTTTGTACAAGTTCTGGCGCGAAAAGCGCCCTGGAAGGAGCACGCGCTCTGCAAAGTGCGTCTGTGAATGGAGTGATCCCATAGCCACAGGTCAGTCACCAGGTCGAGCCATCACTTAAGCAGCCATCCCAGTCCGTCCAGATCACGACGCAAGACGACAACGTACATCCACGAGCGCGACGACACGGTCGTCTGTGAGTTCAAACGGCCACGCGTCGTCCTCGACGTCCCACTTGTGCATCTGCGCGTTCACGCTGCTGACAACGTCGCCGCGGATGATCCGCGGACCTGTGAGCGCCATCGGGTTTGCGTGGCAGTACACTGCGTCGCCAGTTGCTGAGCGCCACGACGAGTAGAGATAGTTCTTGTCGACTGCAAAGTCGACGATCTTGAGCCGCGCTGGCGCTCCTGATGACGGCATCGCCAGTGTCGCAGTCGCTGGTGTCACAGTGAACACGCGCGCAGCGGTGAGCGCGAGCTCGCGGCGTCCGCCACTCGGCAACGGCGTCACGTCGCCTTTGAGCAAGTAGATCGCTTGCGAAAAGCTCGCAGTCGTATCGACGTGGACGAGCAGGCGGCAGTTTGCACTCGACGTCGCGGGCAACGCGACGATCTTCGCGTTCACTGCCAACGTGTCGATCGCTTCGTCTTCGTCGTCGGCGGTCACGAGCGACCGAATCTGCTGCTTCCCAAGGCACGACTGGCTCGCGTACGACCAGACACGGAGCGTCAAGTCGGCCGAGACCGTGACAATGCACACGTCGTCGTTGTCGTGGTCGTCCGCCATGGCGTCGTCATCGCCATCGCCATTGTGGCTCGAGATCGGGAAGCACGTGAGTGCGACGATCGCATTCGTCTGTGCGTCGCGGCTGCTGCCAGCGCCGCTGCCGTGCCACTTGGCCGCGCTCGACTGCACGAGGCCATGCCAGAGCCGCGAGACCACGGACGCGTCGGAGAACGCAAACGCCTGCATCTCGACGTCGCCGGTCGGTGTCGTCGGCAAGCCAAAGTTCACGCCGAGGACGCGGCCCGAGTCGGCACCGAGCACGAGGTTGTACTCGTTCACCCAGAGCGCGACGCTAATGACTTCGTCCGGCGCGAGTGCCTGGAGCGTGTCGCTCTTGACAGACGTCGCTGGCTTGGGCGGGAACGACGTGTCGGCTGTTGAGAAGATGCTGTGCGTCGCGGTGGCTGGGATCGCGTACGTGAATCGGTGGATCGCACCCGCGTGCGTGACGACGCAGATCGTGACCGTGTTGCCTTCCCACGACTCGACGGCGTGGACACCCGTGCTCACGACCGGCGCTAGAGGCACATAGGCAGTGGATCGATGGATCGATCGATACATGAGCGGCTAGGCGAGTGGCAAAGAGCTAGAGTGAGAGAGGAGGACGTACCTGCGAACTGGAGACGCACGCCATTGCTCGCAAGCGTCTCGTGGAGACTCCACTCGCGCAGCACGACAATGTTCTTGATCACGCGCCAGCTGCGTATGGAGATACGATAGCAGGAGCAGTGAGTCTACGATGCTGTCGAGTGGCGCTATGCACGTACACGTACGTACCAGATAAAGCGGTCCTTGAGCGTCTCGTTCTGGAAGTAAAAGCTGCCCGAGCCCGAGCACTCGAGCGACCGCACTACGTAGACAGATCCATAGCGATCGTCAGTGGACGTCCATCTTTTCTAGCGCTTGAGACAGACGGATGCATGCATGCACGCACCTTTTGCAAAGCTCTTTTGCGGCAGACTGCGCGTCGCGCCATGCGGCTCGGCGATCGTGAACGTCTTGAGTCCGGTTGCAGACACGTGGTGCGGCTGGAGCGACGCTGCGTGGTCGCTGGTGCTGCCGCCACTGCTACTCAGGAGCGCACCGCTGCTGCTGCTCACATCGACGTCGTCGTCCTCAAAGCACGCAAACTGCGCCTCCTGGAGCTGCGCCATCGTCGTGTGTGCTCTTCGTCGCGCCACTCCTGCGTGCGCGTTGCTTGCGATGGTCGCTGGACTTTGCCGCCGTCCACTCGTGGAAGCGGGAAGCTGTGATTAGACTGTGTAGCTTGAATTGGCTCGAGCAAGTCGAATATTTGCACTCGCACTGTTCCTCACATATATATTTGACTTGTGACACAGGCTCGTATCGTGACAGCACTGCTCTACCACCGACCGCAAGCGAAGATCTCGAAGAAGCTCGAGTCGTCGTTGCTTCCAAGACCATTGACACCAGCGCTACCGACGACGCGAGCTGCTGCTGCTGGCGACAAGGAGCTCGCTCGCGGCGCTTCATTCGCTCTTGCTTCTCACACACGTGTGCAGTATCTACCACAACAATCGCATCATAGCGCCTGCAGCAGCTCAGCTTGGCTCCTTGAGACACACTTGTCGAGCCTTGACGCCATCACACACTCAAGACCAATGATGGACCGACTGCGTCAGCAAAAGCAAAAGCTGCTTGACCCTGAGAGTCAGCAGCCGCGTGAGCCGAGCTTCCGCGACGAGCTCAGCACGATCTGTCCGAGTCTGACGTACCAAGAGCGCGTGATCGGCTGTGTCACGTGCTTCACGCTCGGGTTCTTGCTCTCGCTTGGCTCGACGTTCCGCCTCGCGAAGCTCGTGAGTGGACACCCGGGACCGTTTGCGATGGCGTACACGATCGGGAACCTCCTCTCGCTCGCGTCGTCCATGTTCTTCGTCGGTCCGTGCAAGCAGCTCCAGACGATGTTCCACACAAAGCGCCGCGTCTCGGCCATCGTGTATATTGTGTTCATTGGCTTGACGCTCGCGCTCTGCTTCTCGCCGCATGTCCCGCATCGCGTCGCGCTCGTGCTCTTATGCGTCATTACGCAGTTCCTTGCGCTCGTGTGGTACACGCTCTCGTACGTCCCGTACGGTCGCAAGATCGTGCTCGGGTGCTGCAAACGCACGTGTGGCGTCACGGACGACGACATGTAGGAGTGTCTGGATAGTGAGCGACGGACTGACGAGCACCCACTCGTGTAATGAACAGTGTGTATTCTTTCCCATACACTCGCTTGGTCGCTTCCTAACACGCCCATTCGCTCACTCGTACGTGCGTTCACGTGCATGACCATAGCCATGCACTCGACGCAATGCTTCTGCTGACGTTGGACATCGAACGCCTGTGTACCACAGAGCTGCTAATCTGTTTTGCCACGCGAGCTGCTCTGCTTGAGGCTTTTACTGGACGTCGATGCGTCGGCGCCGTGCTCCTTGAGCTTGTTCGCCTCGATGATGAACCAGTTGATCGAGACCGTGAGCCCAACGACGATGAAGAGCATCACGAACATGTGGATCGAGTCCTCGAGCTGCGTGTACACGACTGCGAGCATGACGCAGAAGAGCGCTGCGAGCACGCTGTTGAGGATGATCACGAACTCGCGGCTCCCAGGCCGCATCGCGGCTTCGACAAACTTTCCCATGCTGCTGCTTGTGCTTGCTCGGCTGGATGTGTTTCGCTTTGATCGCATTTGGTTGTGAAGAAAGTCAGATACTTTGATTATATCACTATCAAATTTTATAATAAGCGCAACATGCAACAGCGAGAGCGTGAGCGAGTGCATGAGCAAGTGAGCAAGTGACAAAGTGAGGTTGCAAGCCTTTGCCTCAAGTCTCACTTGCATCCCAATGAGTATTGGTGCTGAGGTCGACCAAGAAGTTGACCACGACGCCGCCTTCGTTACGCCTTGCTTGCTGCCAGAGTCAGCACTGGCTTGAGTGTCGTCACGCAAGACGGTGTTCGCAAAGGCGCAAGCGCGACGTACGACACATCCAAGTAGCTAGCGGACGCACAGGGCTTTCACATCACTTACACGGACAACTACAGCACACTCTTCTCTCAATGTCTCTATACCAATTAGGCGCAGTGTACTGTTCCAATCGAATCGACCGTCGGCCAACTCCGCATCGCTTGCTTCCCTCTGACAGTCTATGCAATCGCACTGCCGCGCGCTCGCAGCTGCTTCCATGTGTGCTCGCGCACGGCGTTCTGGAGCAGGTCGTACACCTGGTTGCAGCCGTCCATGGCGACGTTCATGAGCGACTCGAAGATCTCGAGCGGGAGCTTGCACTCCATCTGGAGCAAGTTGAGCTTCTGCGTGCGCGGGTTCAGCGCAATCACGAGCTGCGGCGCGCGCGCAGCTTCCTCTTGGTAGCTCAGGTCTAGCGACACAGCAGTCCATACAAGTGGCAGTACAAGTGGTCGTTAGTCCAGTGGTCAAACAGCCATAGCTCCAGACTCAGAACACCTGGTCGACAGACAGACAGACAGAGTCGTCGAGAGAGCAGACGTACCACAGAGCAGCGTCTGCTGGAGGTACCCAGCTGAGGACGCGACGACAAAGTCGTTGAGCGCAATGCCGGCGTCAATGAGCGCGAGCGTAATGGCGTTGATGCTCGCAGGCACTTCGCCGCCGTCGGCGTGGAGCACTTGGACAAAGATGTCGATCTGCGAGCGCGGGTAGAGCTGCGTCTGGATGCACGCTTCGAAGATCTGCTTGATCGCGAGCGACGACTCCATCTTCTTGCGGTCACCTGTGCGCTGCGGCTTGCGCTCTGACGTTGCAAACGCCGCTTGCGTGAACTCGCAGTGGACGACAGCGCGCGGCTGCGTGTTGCTCGCGGCGTTGCCAGAGCCAGTACCGACTGACGCGACGCCACTGGCAGCAGCAGCAGCGCCCGCCATCTTGAGCTCGCGCGGACCGTACACGACCGCAACGACCTTTGTGTTGCCCTGCTCGTAGTACGCCGAGCCATCGACGCGCTGGAAGAGCCCAAAGCGCGTGCGAATGCGTCGGACCTCTTCGCTGCGGCGACCGTCCATGCGCAGCCCTGCGACCGAGATGAACTCGCCGCCGCTGCCGCCGCCAAGGACGCTCGTGTTGCCTGCTTTGCCTGCCATCTCGACGCACTTGGTCGCTCAACCGCGCAGGTACTGCTACTCGTGAGCTGCTGCTGGCTGCTTGCTGACTTGGCTTGGTGCTTGAGTGGACGCGCTGGCGTGTTTTCGTGGTAGTGAAATAATTGAGGTATCTCGCTTTAGTGCCATGTCGTCAGAAGAGTGCCGCCCAAAAAGACTGGTTGCGACGCTCGAGTGAGCAAGGCGACGCGCAGCAGCAGTAGCAGCATGGCGAAGGCGACTGGCAGCAAAGCGGCAGGAGCGAGCGGCACGATGAAGCACAAGACCGGCAAGCCACAGGAGCAGCAGCGCAAGGGCAAGCCTGGCAAGCCTGGCAAACCACAGCAGCAGCAACAGCAGCAGGCGAAGAGCAAGCCTGGCAAGCCAGCAGCACCGCAGCAGCACAAGAGCAAGCAGCCGCATGCTGGCGCCAACGCGTCGTCATCATCAGCTGCACCAACAGCAGCATCAGCTGCAGTCCAGAGCGTTGTGACAAAGATGGCGGACCAGTCAGTCTCGTGGTTTGACGTGGTGAAGCCGCTCAAAGAGCTCAAGATCGAGCCGTCACCAGCGCTTGCGAACGTACCTGGCGCCAAGGGCAACAGCCGCAAGAAGAACAAGAAGCTGCAGCAGCTCGCACTTGAGAAAGCAGCAAGCGGCGCTAGTGCAGCAGTGAACCCACTCGACGCAGACGCAGCGAAGCTCCCAGAAGCGCAGATCGAGAGCAAGAAGCGCCATGCGCAGCAGCTCCTCGAAGACGAAGTGCGGCGCTTTGAGATGAAGAAGAGCAGCAAGATGTCGAGCGACGACAAGTACCTCGCGACGATGATGAAGAATGGTACGCTCGCAGATCGCGTCGCAGCACTCACGCTCACGATCCAGAGCTCGCCGTTCCACTGCCTCGCGCGCCTTGGCCAGCTCATCACAATGGCGAGCAAGAAAGCGCGGCGCGAGAGCATGATGGCGGTCGACTCGCTCAAAGACCTCTTCATCAACAACCTCTTGCCAGACGACCGGCGCTTGCGGTTCTTCCACCAGAACCCGCTGCACCACCCGGACGTGACTGACGCGCACCTCGTAGTCTGGTTCTACGAGCACTGCCTCAAGACAGCGTTCGCTCAGCTCGTCGGTGTCCTCGCGAGTGGCATGGATGACGCAGTGGACAACCACAAGCGCGCGTGCATCCGAGCAGCGAACGCGCTCCTGGCCGCCAAGCCCGAGCAAGAAGCCGTGCTCTTGGCCATGCTCGTGAACAAACTCGGCGACCCAGACCGGAAGATCGCGTCGTACATCCACAAGACGCTCCAGGAGCTGCTGCAGGAGCACCCCGTGATGAAGCGCGTCGTGATTGACGAAGTCGAGCGCGTGCTCACGCGACCGCAGGTCTCGGACCGCACCAAGTACAACGCGATTCTGTTCTTGAACCAGATCTACTTGGACAAGAGCGGCGACGACGCGGACCTCGCTGCGCACTTGATCACTGTCTACTTTGGCTTGTTCACAAAGGAAGTGCACGGTCATGACGACGTTGCCACTGCCACTGGTCTTAAGACCAAGACCAAGCGCAAGAGCCACAAGAAAACGGCCAAGCGCGACGCGATTGCCGCAGATGGCATGGACCGCAAGCTCTTGAGTGCGCTGCTCGTCGGTGTGAACCGCGCGTTCCCGTACGCCAAGGCCACGTCCGCGCACTTCCACGACGAGATCGACGCGCTCTTTACGGTCGTGCACCGTGCGCACCACAGCACGAGCGTCCAGGCGCTGATGCTGCTGTTCCAGGTCATGAACAGCACAAACTCGGTCTCGGATCGGTTCTACACAGCGCTCTACGACAAGCTCTTTGATCCGAAGGTGCGCGAGACGACCAAGCACACGCTGTTCCTGAACCTGATCTTCCGCGCCATGAAAGCCGACGTCTCACCGGCGCGCAATGGCGCAATGATGAAGCGCCTCTTGCAGCTCACGACTGTCATGACGCCAGCGTTCACGTGCGCCGTGCTGTTCTTGCTCTCGGAGCTCCTGAAGCTCAAGCCGACGCTGCGGACGCTGTTGGACCAGCCCGAGTCGGGTGCAAGTGCGCGCAGTGGCGACGACGACGAGCACTTTGAAGACGTCAAGGGGTCGTCAGACGATGACGACGATGAGACGCCAACGGCGTTTGCGCCAGAGGACAGCGACGATAGCGAAGAGGAAGCGACCGACAATGACGACGAAGCGCCAGCGCCCGAGCTGAACGACGGTCTCACGGACGCAGAGCGGACGCAGAAAGTCCTGGAAGGGATGTTTGGCAGAGCGCCAGCGCCAGAGAAGAAGACGCGCAAGAAGGCGACACCAGTGTCGTTTGACGAGAGCGACGACGACGACGACGCTGCGCCGCAGACAGCGACGTCGCTGCAGTCGACAGACGCATTCGCTGTCTTGAAAGACAGCTACGACCCGCGCAAGCGCAACCCGCTGTACGCAAACGCCGACAAGTCGTGTGCGTGGGAGCTCCACCACTTGGTGCACCACTACCACCCGTCCGTGCAGATGTTTGCGCGCCAGCTCTTGACGAACCGCACGCGTGGGATTGAGTACGCCGGTGACCCGCTCGTGGACTTTACGATGCTCGCGTTCTTTGAGAAGTTCATGAACAAGAAGCCGCGGCACAAGATCGAGGCGTCGGCGTCCTCGAGCGCAAAGAAGAGCTGGAGCTTCGTGCCGATCAACTCGGAGGCGCTGCTTGAAGAAGCCGAGGAGAACGTCGACGAGAGCGACAAGTTCTTTTACAAGTTCTTCAAAGAGCGCGCGGCGCGAGCGCACGATGTCCCTGCGCTCCAGAAGAAGGCGAAGGCCAAGGCGAGCAAGAAGGCGCGCGGCGACGACGATCGCGACGCCGATGCGTTCTCGGACTTTGGAAGCGACGATGAAGACGAAGAGTTTGAAGCGTATGCGCAGGAGCTCGCAGAGGGCATCATGAAAGACGGCGACTTGGACGACGAAGACCCGGACATGGACGACTGGAGCGACGGTGGCGACGATGACGATGATGAGGACAATGCCGATGGCGGTGAGCTGGATGGAGACGATGACGAGGACGCCAGCGGCGAGTTTGGTGGTGACTTGGACGACGACGACAGCGACGATGGCGGCGACTTGGACGGCGAGGACGACGACGACGACGACGATGATGGCAGCGACGACGATGAAGAAGGCTTTGACTTTGCTGGGATGGACGGTATCGGCGCAAGTGATGACGATGATGACGATGACGAAGAGCCTGAGCCAGCTGCATCAAAGAGCAAGAAGAAGACGCCGCCCGCACCAAAGCGCAAGTCGCCGTTTGCGAGCGCCGATGACTACGACGAGATGGTGCAGCAAGCGCTCGCAAAGCAGGCGGCAGGACGCACAGGGAGCAAGCACAAGAAGCAGAAGCGGAACTAGAGACCATGCTGCGCTGCCTACTGTGCTTCCTTTGAAGACGTAACCTCTATACATGATACACATAGACCCCATGGTGTACTCGCACCCGACATGTTCAGTGTCCCGCCTCGTACTATGCTGCTCCTATAGCGAGAGATACCTGACAATGTCGCTCCTATAGAGAGTGATTTGACAATGTCGTCTTCGGACCTCCTCCTACCTACTCAGTACTGCACGCCTTTCCGGATCGGTCGCATCACGCTCGGGTCAAAGAGGTCGTCGATCTCGGCCGTGGCGTCGGCAACCGCTGGTGACAGACCGATTGTGTGGCTCCGTGCAATCGCAGCGTCGTCATCGTCGTCGTCGTCGTTGTAATCTAGCGAGTGGAGTAAGTTGTTCTTCACGCTGTTGCTCGAGAAGCTCGTGAAGAGTCCCGAGTCCATCGGCAAGTGGTGGAGGTCGCTCGTTGGATCGAACGTCCCACTGCCACCAGTCACACCAGTTGCACTGCCGCCATTCGCACGGAGCTGGTCAATCAGTCCTTGAAACATGTTGTGTTTCTCGTCGCGGTCCATGGTCTGGACTGCGCGCGAGAACGAGTCCATCGTACTGAGCGTGTCGCTCGAGAGGTGGAACGACGACTTGGACGACGACCGCGACGACCGACCCGACTTGCGCAATGACGACGTCGCCGCACCCGGCGGCCGGTTCACGAGCGACACTTGCCGGAGCATCTCGTCCAGCTCGCCACTTGCCAAGAGCTCGTCTGGCGAGAGGTCCGACATGGACGCCATCAAGCGCGAGCCGCCTTCAAAGCTCATCATGCTGTTTGAGAAGCTCTGGAGGAGCTCTTTCAGGATCGCGGCGTCCTTTGACTCGACCTCTTCCTTCGACTCGAGTGGCTCGACGATCGGCTCGGGCAGGTCACTCGCAAGGTGCGTATTGTGCTGCTGCTGGTGCTGGTGGCTCACGTGCGGCGGCTGCACATGTTGAGCATACACGGCGGCGACTGGCTGGTGCACTGGACTGTGGGCGTGAGCATGTGGGACGTGGTGCAAGTGCGAAGGCGACTGCATCGGCTGCTGGTGCTGCTGCTGTGCGTGCACTGGCGACGCATGCGCCATGCGAGGGTTCGCTGGTACGTACACAGGCACGTTGCCATAGTCGTACGCCGGTGCTGGTGCGTACGCGTCTTGGTACGCAAGCCCTGCGTCTGGACCATTACTGTTGCCGTTGTGGAGCACCGGGAGCGGCGCCATGATTGCAGCCGCGATCTCTTCTGGATGTGGTGGTGCGGTCGAGCGCGGCTTGACTGGTCCAGCGCCTTGCGTGTTCTTCGGTCGCCCTGGCTTCGCAGTCGACTTTGTGTTTGGGTTGAGCGTCTTCCACCGGAGCTTCACGGCGTCCTCCGTGCGTCCTGGCAAGAGCTCGGCGATCTGCGTCCAGCGATTGCCGTACGTCGTGAACGCCTGCTGGATCGTAACGTCCTCTTCGGGCGTAAACGGACTGTCGTAGGAGCAGGCAAGAGACTATGAGCCACTGATTCACCGAGCTCTAGCTACAAGCTCCAGCAGCCAGGTAAGCAGCAGGAGCCAGGCCAGGAGGTACGTACGCCTTATTGATGCTCGGGTCCAAGTGATTTCGCCAGCGCTCGCGGCATTGCTTTGCTCTATCGACAGCGTCGCGACACACAGGACAGCAGCGTGAGCGTCGCATAGTCAAGTCGTTTAGCAGTGACCTTGCTACAATAGTAGCCAATGCACGTACGTTCGTCCTGGGATGTGTGCAGCGACTTCGCCCCACGAGTGGCAGCCCTGGAGCACCATCTGCTCCAAGATACTGTCTTCTTCGAACGACCAGTGGCCTTTTACAAGTCCTGGCTTGAGCACTTTGTTCCAGCGCTGGAGACACTGCGCGTGGTTCCGCCCAGGCACGCGCGACGCAATCGACTTCCAGTTCCGCTGCCCAAACTCGTCGACTGCTTTGCGCAGCGCGTCGTCTTGCTCCGGCGTCCAGCGCTTGCCCGCGCCAGTGTCGGCAGCTTCGACTTTCACGCGCTGCGCATCGCTCGGTGCAGCGTGGAAGGACGCAAGGAGGTCGGACGAGTCGTCGCTGTCAGACCCTGCGCGGGTTCGCTTGCTGGTGTGTGTACGTGAGCATGCGCGTATGTGTGAGCGACGTGACAAGCGAGCATCGTCTTCCAAACGCACAAGAGAGAGAGGCAACGACGTACGTGTTTTGATCCGCTGCGTCACGCCATCGATCATCATATGCACATGCAGGAGCAACAGCACATGGGTCAACCAACACACAGCCATTGAGGGAAGAACACAAGCGGGAAGACGTGCAAAAGGGGAAAGAGCGAGCGAGAAGCAACGGTGGTCGCTCCGCCCCTTGCATATATACAAAGAGCTAGCAGAACGCACCCATGTGTACGCTGCTGGTCGTTGCGCTCGCTTCCAACACGCCGCCGTCGTGGACCGTCGATCGTCGCGCGCGCCGTTGACGTTCGTGCGTGGGCGGAAGTGTGATAGTGTGAAGATGATGAGGAGATAGGTGCTTCGCTTTCGCGTCTGAACTGCTCGAACCAAGTTCAATACAAAAACGCAGGTGAGTGCGAGGGAGCGGTACACTGATCCCGTTTAACTGGTACATGTACCGTTTTGAGAGGCAGAGAGCGAACATACAAACTGCAAGGTATTCAAATGTGGTCCACGCTAGGTGCAATACTGCTTATCTCCGGTTTGCTTCCTCTCTCTATGGCGACTGCTGCGTCCACCATCGCACGACACTACCAGTGCGGGTCAACTCGAGCAACACGTACAGTCTGTACGAAGAGTACAGCATGCAGCACGACGAACGACAGACACGACTCAACTCGTGCTTTATTACGCAACGTCTCTGGGCTGTACCTGAACTAGCTTCCACTGAACTAGCGCCAGAGCACAGCCTCGCAAAAGCGAGCGACTCTCGCAACGCGATCTCGATACTCTCACCGACGACGACGACAGCAAATCAGATGAAGAGCTGACGGAGTGGGTGTCCATTCCGAAGAGGTGGCTCGAGGACGTTCGGTCTCGGCAGCCGCACTCTTGCGTTGGTAAGGTTGGCCGTCATGGCGAGGTGCCGCACGACTCCGTTGACCACAAGAAGCGCCGCCTGCACGGCATCTTGCAGGAAGTCGTCATTCTGCATGGTGCCCAGCGTCAACGTAAGGCTGCTGTACTGCTCCTGGTTGTTTGGCGCCAGCGCTATGAGCCCAAAGCAACCTCCTGCCAGAGGCTCGAGTCGGGAGACGACATCGTCGACGAATGATCGGACCGTCATGTTTGGTGATCGCGTTCGCAGCCATGGAGGCGCTTGCGCCGGATCCAAGCCGTTTACTGCAGCCACAAACGCGCGGACATGGTCTTCTTGCCAGTCAAAGAAGAGCGCCGGGTGATCTTCGTCGATCTGAATGGACGCCAGGTATTCATCGAGCTACCCCAACGAAAGCGCATCAGTCTTGTCTTGTAAGCATGGTGCTCCTTCAGCTCAATGCAGCACACCATGCGCATGCATACGCATCACGCACCAATGGAATTGCCTCACGGAGTGAAAAGATGTCGTGCAGGTTGTTGTCTTGCGGTTCAGCCGACGGTGGCGCATGCGCCGCCATCTCGTTCGTCTGCTTCTGCTTGATCGAGACGTCAAATGCTGTAGCTTTTGCTCACGAGACTTGAGAAAGCAAGACCGGTGTGAGTGTGAGAGTGAGCGAGAGGGAAGTGAAGTGCGTGGAGTTGACGAGCTGTGAGTGAGTGGAGCAGACTTGCTAGGGTCGTCGTCGTTGGTCTGATCGCCAAGTTTCGGCAACAAGCGATGCACTTCAACTGCTGCTTGGACTTGTGTTCGGGACACTGTCCCGCACATCATTTCGTGCACGTGTTTTTGTGATTCAGTGTCGCATCTGCCTCCATTCGCACTTTGTACTTGCATTAACTATTACACCCAGCGAATTGATCGACTCGCAAGTCTCTAAAGCAGCTCGATTCGGAGCCTCGAAGCAGCTCAATTCCTATGCACATCCTTTGCATTGTATACTTATGAAAGAATATCATGACATACAGCGCATCAAGAGCCTGGTTGAAGCGAACATCCATCATCACTTGCGAATCCGCCAGCTCGAGCACGCGCTACCTCTCGCCATCGCCATCATCGCCACCTCTCGCTCTCTATCTCTCTCGCTCTCACCATGCTCCGCCGCACACTTGCGCCGCATGCGAGTATCTCACGCACGCTCCTCGCGGCGACGCGCGTGCGCTTCTTGAACGCCGCTGCATCGACAGCCGCCGAGCGCTTGCTCGTGATCAACGCCGGGAGCTCGACGCTCAAGTACAAGATGTTTGCGCTCGAGCGCAGCGGCGTTGGCGCCCCTGTCTTCTCTGGGCTCGTCGAGCTCTCGACTGCGACGTCGAAAGAGGGGCGCATTGTGCACAAGCGCCTCGAAGGCGCAGGGGCAAAGGCAGAGGAAGTGCGTCTCGAGCTCCCGACGCACCGCACAGCGCTCGAAGAGGCGGTCAAGCGCTTCTTTGGCGCCGACTCGCAGAGCATCCGCGCGATTGGCCACCGCGTCGTGCACGGCGGCGAAGCGTTCCACGACGCAGTGCAGATCGACCCGAACGTCATCGCTGCGCTCGAAGACAACATCAGCCTCGCGCCGCTGCACAACCCGGGCAACTTGCTCGGCATTGACGTTGCGACCGAGGTCTTTGGCGCGTCGCTGCCGCAAGTCGCAGTCTTTGACACTGCGTTCCACGCCAAGATGCCGCCACACGCATTCCTCTACGCGGTGCCGTACAGTCTGTACGAAGAGCATGGTGTGCGGCGCTACGGCTTCCACGGCACGAGCCACCAGTACGTCGCCCAGCAAGCGGCCAAGGTCCTTGGCAAGCCGCTCGAACAGACGAAGCTCATCACGTGCCACTTGGGCAATGGCTCGAGCATGGCTGCGATCCGTCATGGCAAGAGCATCGACACGACCATGGGCTTGACGCCGCTCGAAGGACTCGTGATGGGCACGCGCAGTGGCGACGTCGACCCCGCGCTCCATGCGTTCCTCACGTCGCACGTCAAGATGACGATCGAGCAAGTCGACAAGCTCTTGAACAAGCAGAGCGGGCTCTTGGGTCTCTGCGGCGAGAGCGACATCCGGAAGATCCAGGACCGCATCCGCACGAACCAAGACACGCAGGCGGACTTGGCGATGGATGTGTACGTCCACCGCGTGCGCAAGTACCTCGGCGCGTACTTGCTCGAGCTCGGCGCGGATCTCGATGCGATCGTGTTCACTGCGGGCATTGGTGAAAGCTCGGCGATGATCCGCGAGCGCGTGTGTCGCGACCTCGCGTTCCTCGGCATTGAGCTCGACGCTGCGAAGAACGCGCATTCGATGCTCGGTGCAGGTCCGATTGAGATCCAAGCGCCGGGTTCGAAGACCAAGGTCCTCGTGATCCCAACGGACGAAGAGCGCAGCATCGCAGAGCAGACGTTTGACATTGCGCTGCGGTCGTAAGAGCCACTGGCGGACTGGTAGACGACACAACATGATACCCAACACTGTCGAGAGCGAGAGAGCGTACTATTGTAAGGACTGTATGGCTGGATAGACAGGCACTGTCGATTGCTCTATTGCTGTTGTCTAGGACGCTGAGGACGAGCGACGCTAGCGGAACGGCGCATACGGTAGAGTGCTCGCGAGTGCTGCTGCTGCAGTGTGTCCGCGTTGGTGCATCGGCATCGACGCGACTGGCGACGCAGACGACACAGACGACGACGACACCAGCGATGTCCGCAGTGGCTTGGACGTCAGTGACGTGCTCGGCTTGTGCGGCAGGCGTCGACCAGTCGCTGGTGCTGGCGTCATCGCTCCTGATGCGTCTGTCCTGAGCTGCGACTGCTGCTGCTTCTTCCTCCGGTGCACTGGCGGCGGCGTGCTCTTGTGCGTCGTTACGCGTGCTTCAGGCGTTCGGAACAGCGTGTGCTGCTCGGACTCGGGCTCTTGGACACTGCGACCACTGGATGATGATGAGGATCGAAACGACGTCGACTGCGCTGTGTAGCTCTCAAGCTTGCGCACGAGCGCGAGGATGTCGGCGTTCGACGGTGTCGTGCTGCGGACGCTGCTTGCCGAGTGCGGACGCGCGCGCATCGTGTACGTCCGCGCTGTCATGTGGTCGCGTAGCTCGGTCGACGACAGAACCGAGTCGACGTCCAAGACTTCATCACTGTCACTGCCGCCGCTGTCGTCGTTGAGCCACGTCGCGTTGCGCATCGTCGTGTTCGCGTCCGTCGCGAACGTGTCGTCTGCATTCGGCGCTCGTCGTGTTGGCGACGCCTTCAGTCGATGCGCCAGGCGCTTGCGCTCGTACAAACGCGCTGCTTCGTCAGTCGTCATCATAGGCTCCTCCTGCTTGTTTGCGACTAGGATGTGGTCGCCACTAGCTGCGAATGGGTCGACACTCACACCCGACTGGCTCAGGACACTCGCACTGCTGTGGACGGACTGCTCTTCAAACTTCTTGTCCAAGAGACTCTCGAGCGCGCGGCACTTGCGACTGAGCGCTTGGATCTGCGCGTCCGCGTCGTCGCGATGGCGACTCGCTTGCGGCGATGATGACGCAGTCGCGTCGCGCACATCTGCGAGCGCTTGTGCGACTGCGCGACCTTGCGACTCGACTTGCTCTGTAAACGCAGCGCGTAGCGTCTCGAGCTCGCGCTCGTGCTGCTGCTGGAGCCTCGTGAGCTGCTCTGACGCAACTGTCGAGCTGTAGTCGTCTGCTACGAGCATCTCAATGCGGTTCGTGAGCGTCGCGACGTCCTGCACGTGCTGCTGTGTGAGGCTCGCGAGCTGCGCCTCGAGCGCTTGCTTGGCACGCGTGAGCTACCAACATAGTCACACCGCTCGTGAGTCCGTCACTCGCTCATACAGAGAGAGGCACGACACGCCATCGAACGCTCCTCCGTACCTCATGGACGACTGCGTCGTGCTGCGTCTCGCGTTCGTTTGCAGTCGTTTGGGATCGCTCCTGCTCCTGCATGAGCTCGTGCTTCAGTGCCTCGCACTCGGTCTTCAAGCGCTTCGTGTGGTCGTGCGCTTGTGCGAGCGCTTGCTCAAGCGCCAAGCGCTGCGTCGTCGCTGCGTCGCATCGACTCAGTGCGTCGTCGCGGTCGCGCCGCGCAGTCTCGAGCTGCTCAGTGATGCGCGCAATGTCTTCGTCAAAGCGCACGGACAGGCGCTCAAACTGCGAGCCAGAGCCATACAGTGACAGTGTCAGTGGCGTTCGACGCCGACAGTGTTCGTCTCAGTGGCTTTGACGCTACGTACCTTGTCGCGGAACGTCGCTGCGTGGCTCTCAATCGTCTCGCGCTCGAGCGCTCGGCGGTGCTCTGCTTCGACTGCGCGCTGCTGCCAGTCGTCGCGCGCTGAACGCACAGCATGGACGTCTCGCTCGAGCTGCTCGAGCTTGCTGCGATGGCTCAGGCGCACAGTCTTGAGCTCGTCGACAGACTCAGCTACGACGCGCTCGAGCGTTGCGTGGTGCGTGCGCTGGAGCGTCGCGAGCGACTGCTCATAGCGCACGCGGGTGCGCTGCATGGATGTATCGACTGCAGTGTTGAGCGCTGCGAGTGCTTGCTCCAAGCGCTCGAATGACGCAATGGTCAACGGTGTGAGGTGCTGCTGCTGCTGTGAGAGTAGCGCTCGGCCGACTCGCCATGCAGCCGCAACACTGTCGCCCTCTTGCTGCTTGGGACTGATCGTCGCGCTGTCGCTCAGCGCTGGCTGCTCATGGGCGTAGTTGGACGCAAGGAGCTCCACGCGCTGGCTCAAGAGACGCACCCACTGTGCCACTGCCGTGTCCTGGCTATCGAGTGCATCCGTCTGGATGCTCGAGTCAATCGAAGTGCGAGCGCGAACAACTGTACTCGACAGTGTTGTTGTCGTCCTAGGAGCCAGCGGTACCGGAGCTGGAGCTGGAGCTGCTGGTGGCATGGCGATGTTGTCAGTCTGGATCGCTGCTGGACGGTGCGCAGTCGTGTGCGTCTCTGTCCTTCGTCGACCGAATGTCTCACTGATAGTGTCGCTGTGCACTACTAGTGGCTGTGGCGCTGAGCGCACGTGACTGCTATGTGCGTCTCGAGTGTGGAGACGCGTCGCCCCAACGACACTGAGCTCGTGCGCTTGGCGCTGTTGAGCATACTGCAGATGCAGCTGCTGCAGCACGCTCTGGCGCTTTGGTGTGCTGGGACTCGTGCGCGTCGACACTGGCGAGCGCTGTGGCCCTCGACGTGCAAACGCATCGTTGTCACTGTCGTCG
>JAASFN010000359.1:0-22701 GCA_023333795.1 Globisporangium rhizosaccharum | reverse complement strand
GGCCGACACGGGCTTCCAGCCGCCAATCCCGCCAACGGCTGACATGATGCCGAAGGTGTGCAAGAGCTCGGCATGCACGAACGCGCTCGGCAAGCTCAAGGCGCTCGGCCTCGGCGACTGCACGGTCGGCTCGATCGCGCTCGAGACGAACCTCATCAAGCCGATTGAGGCGGCGTGCAAGGCCCCGACTCCGACCACGGCGCCGACCACTGGTCCGACCACGGCACCAACGACTGGCCCGAACCCGTCGCAGGGCCCGACCACGGCCCCGACTAAGGGCCCGGTGCCGACGCCGACCAAGGTGGCGTGCTAAGCGGCAGTCCATCGCTCCATCGTCGCCAGTTCGGTCCGCGATACTCCTCTCTCCATGATCTCCCCAACGATCAATCTCGGTTCTTCGTACGATCATCCGTTCAGCAGCGTTTTGTCGGCTCCGCAGTGACGCCTCAGTGACTGCGCGCCGCGACTGCTAACGCGAATACATCTCCCACGTTTGAGTTCACATGCCTTGCTCTCTTTCGTTCATCTTGCTCTCTCTAGCTGATGGCGTCTTTTGTCGTGTTCTGTTAGCGTGCAGTGCGTCTCTATTGAATGACATGGAGCAGCACCTCGAGGTGCACACGTGTGTCCATGCTGGGCAGCGGTCTTGTCGACGTCGCCTCATGAACTCCAAGCGATGTGTTGCCAAGCTCATTGGTGCTCGGCAAGGATCGACTTGAGCGTCGGCAAGCTGCTGTCAATGCACATGGCATGCATGTCGGCGTCGTCAAGAGTGCACCAACATGTGCTCGACAACAAGCACGGCAAAGCACATGCCCAACGCCAAGCGCAAGTGCGCGGGTGACGATCGCAATTGCGCATGATTTGCCCATGACTTGTGTCAGTCCGCCGATGTGCAGTGCGTGCATGACCTATCCTAGAGTAGACGAGCGCTGTGGTGCTGCTGCGGCAGCGGCTCGTCAAACAAGTGCACTTTGATGGTGTTGCTGCTCACAACGGTGGATCTCATGTGCACGTGCTCAAAGGCGCAAACTCCTTGCATGCAAGTCGAGTGGATGCTTGTTTCTCGTGTATGCACACGTTGTAGCGCTGCACAAACACGTCGCTTTGCGCATGCTTGTGCTGCGCAAGAGAGCGTTGTGGAGCTAGGCTTGCACTAAGGACTCGCTCTGCAAAGGCATCCTCCAGTGTGAATTCTCAATGAACGAGCACGGCACAGGACACAAGGAGCAACTAGAGCATGTTCGCGACCACGAGTGGATCACGATCTGGCACAGGCGATGAACGAACGAGCGATCTTCGCGTTCAAGTGAAGACTGCCAAGTTTGACAAGTCTGACAGCGTCTCTGCCAAGCAAGGCAAGCTGTGCCAAACGCGCGATCGTCTGTGGGTTTGGATCGAGCACATGCGCGTGTAGGATGTTGGCGTCCTGCGCTTGAGTGACTGGCACTTTCAAGGGGGGCTCGAGCACTTTGACCGATGCAGCATTGTTGACACAAGTACCTCGAGAACCGATCGTCAGGCAAGGTAGACATAGCGTTGTCGGCACTCGAAGCGATAGCACTGCCAAGAGCGCTATGTCTGCGTTGGGGCTCGCGTGTGTGGTTGGTGGTCGACCCGGAGCTCTCTCCTGCACTTGCCACGAACCTGAGCACCTTGACTGATGCTGGTTGAAGCAAACCTCTAGAACCTGATGCAAGAACTTCTAGAAATCGATACAAGTACCTCTAAGCCCTTATGAATCGGACAAACGATCCTGTATTACTTTATAAATGGGATAATATCCTGCTTTCTGGTGCAAGACTTCAACTTCGAGTATGAGCGCCGATTACAAGCTCTCTCTCTCTCTCTCTCTCGCTCGCCTGAACACGAGCTCTCTGGACGTGGTCTCTCGCGCATGAACGCTCGTGAGCCCTCTTTCAAGAGTGCCCCAAGTTCTCTCGTATCAAGCTGCTCTCTTGAGTTGCGATCTGCTGCGTCTTGCAGCTCTGCCGTGGGGTCCTCGCAAGTCCTAAGTCCCAACTCGTTCGAGCAAACACTCGAGCTGTAAAGGCTGCAACAAGCACGCGAGAGGGAGCATCCCGCTTCGTGTTGTGGCTGTTTGCGCTCGCACTCGCGTGCCCGCTGCCTCACGCTCGAGCTTGCGTCGCTCGCTTGATTAGCATGCGCGCGCGATCGAAAAAGCCCTCTGTCGCGGGAAGAAAAGCAGCAGCTCGAGTCTGTTTGAAAGTAATCGATCGGCGATGTGTGTGTGTGTGTGTCTGAGCGAGGGCGTGCAAGCGGATAGAGGGCGGGCGATCAGGCGCGGCTACTCGGCAAGAGACTCGCGTACTCGAGCACGCTCACGATGACCTTATTGGCATTACTGTCGAGTCGAGCGTCACTCAAAGAAAGCCTGCAGCACCAGCATGAGATCGCAAGTCAATGGACGCTATCTATCGTGAGCGAGCGAGTCTGTCGCGGCGAGGAGCTTCGGCGAAGCACCGAGACAGCATGTCGGCGTCACGAACCGAGTCTGTGCGCGAGTACTGTACGGCGCGCTATTCGATTCGATATCTGACTCGCACCGGTTCCGGCGCAAGGCGCACTGTCTCGTAGCACATCGTCGTCGTCGTGTCGAGAGGTGGACGCCGACAGCGAACTTCAAGTCGCGCCTCGACCTGCGAGAGACGCTTGGAGCGCGTCAAGTCAGCAAGTTGGGGATAGCAACTCCTTGTACATGCAGTTGGGTGCGTCGCGACTGCGATAGGAGCTTGAAAGAGCGGTCGATCGATGATCCGACCGATCCTCTCCTCCCGGTCCGATCAAAGTGTGCATTGCTGCTCCACCGAGCGCTCTTGTCAAGAGCGCGCTCGCCTAGAGCCCTCTCTACCTTGCGAACACACCCCTTGAGCGAGTCGCGATCAATCAAGCGGCGCAAAGACTGTCGACGCAGCCTGTCCTCGCTTCCGTCGGGTTGCTCACTCACCAATTTGCTTCCTCAGCGCCAAATCCAGCCCTTTCCCCACTCCATCAAGATGAAGTCTTTCTTCGTGCTCGCGGCCGCCGCCACGCTCGCTGTCGTCAACGGCGCTGCGTGCGACCTCATCGTGCTCGCGCCGCTGCTCCAAGACACGGACGTGAAGAAGTGCTCGGCCGACACGGGCTTCCAGCCGCCTCTCAAGCCAACCGCGGAGCAGCTCCCGAAGCTCTGCCCGAACACGGCGTGCCAGGTGGCGCTCGGCAAGCTCAAGGCGCTCAACCTCGGTGACTGCACAGTCGGCACGATCGCGCTCCAGACCGACCTCATTGGCCCGATCGAGACGTACTGCGAAAGCCTCAAGACCACGGCTCCGACCTCGGCGCCGACCACTGGCCCGACGACTGCTCCAGGCACGCCGTCGACCACTGCGCCAGCGGGCACGCCAACGGTCGCGCCGACCACGAAGCCGAGCTGCTAAGCGCTTGCTCGCTTGCTCCCTTCTTCTCTGTGTTTGACACTGTCGCATTCACCCACGCGCGCCACTCGTGCGTCGCAGTGTAAACCCACTTTTCTACTTGCTACTTTTATCTCTCGTGTCTGGTCGCCTCGTGGAGTGTTTGCGTTCGCGATTGTGTATGCTCTTGTAGTTGTGCTCTGACTGGTATGAGCGTGGACTGAATGCCACGATGCGTTGGCTGGTGTTCGCGAGTTGGTTCAGTTCGAAGGCTCAGTTCGAAGGCTCGCTAATCGAGCTCCTGCGTCGATCACCTCGGCTTCCATATTGGCGCCAATGATATCCCATGCAAACGGTTTGGACGAGCCCACAACAAACCAGCACATGTAGCGACTGCAGCACAAGAGCGACAGTATTTCGAGCACGTGCAGACGCAGAAGCCTTGTGGAACATCGCTTGGACTTGTCTATCAAGGTCACAGTGAAGCCATTTTCGATGCGACATGTCCGCCCGTCTCAAGTCGCATGGACGACGACCAGCGAGATTCGCCGCACCGAGTTGACTGACTGGACTTGGTCGTGCAGGGCACTGCGGTCGCGTTGAACAGACAACAACCCGCAGCTACATGCGAGCGAGCGCTGTGAGCAGACCATAGCAGTCGTCGTGCGAGGACGAGTGAGAGCCCATCGGACTGGAGTGAGAGAGCTTTGTTGCAAATTGTTTCGATGTGGGCGATCGCATTTGCTTTCGTCATGGCGCTGCATGTCGTCAACGAACGAGTCTGCTTGTCGAGACGCACACAACAACGCGTCCTCGAGGCGGACAAGCAATGTAGACATGGCAAGTCAGTGCGTCACAAACGCCTCGCTGACTGACATGAGAATCTGCGCACATTCGCACCATCAATCGGGTCCGGTCGTCCAGAGCATCATCTCCAGTCGAATTGCAAGGGTAGCAGAGTCGTCCAGTGTCCATGCCGATGCATCTACTGGTACTCAACAAGGCGCTGAGGCCTCGAGAGTTGGCATGAAGCGCTACACTTGCTGTTCTTACATAGTGAACGATAGACGCCAACAGCACGACATCTAAGGTCACGTGCATCCATCAGTCCTTGCGCTGACGATCACGCTTGCAAAACGAGCTCCAGCACCAAGTCCACAGCCTCGCATTGCTGTGCTGGCATGTCATTCACCCGAGTCAAGTCGCTGCGGTGCTCACATGAGTTGCTGATGTAGCACCAGTGGTTGGACGCACTGCGACAACACAAGAGCGTGTGGAAGATGATCGGCGCCGAAGGACTGGCGTCCTGCCTAGACATTCGTGGGTTCTAGTGATGCGCACGTTCTTCTATTGTGTTTGCAGCATTCGCAGTTCGACTCAGTGGCGTCGTTGTCTGCATCGTGTCTCATCTTACGACACCAATAGCGCTTCACTCACTCACTTGTCTACTCGAGACCTCGCAGTTACTCGGCGTGCAGGTGACGACTACTCTGTGACTCGTCGGCTTCGCCGTCGTCGTCGTCAAACTTGCGCGCCGTGTCGACGGGGTAGATCCAGCGCTGGTAGAGGTAGACGAAGAAGATGACGTCGTCGCGGAAGCAGCTGATGCGGTGCATCGTCGGCATCGTGATGACGAATGCGAAGAGGTCGTCGATGAACGTGTTGAGTGCGCGGTAGATGAGGTAGCGCCACTGCAGGTGCGCCACGCTCTTGAGCTTGTAGTTGATCACGAGCTGCGGCATCATGAGGATGAAGCCGAACGCGTAGACTGCGCCCGTGAGTGAGCCGAGGAGCCAGCCGTACCAGCTCACGTGCTGCTTGTACAGGAGCGAGTAGACCGAGTAGCCGAGCATGAGCGGCACGAGCACAAACATCATGTGGTTCGTCGCCATCTCGTCCACCTGCCGCGTCTGCTGCATCGCCTGCGACGTCGCCGCTGCGCTGCTCTTTGCGCGCCAGATCTTGAGGATCTTCCACACCAGGAGCACGCAGCTGATCGCCGGCGGCACTGTGATCAGCAGCGTCGCACGCTCGTTCAGGAGGTATAGGAACACCTGCAGAACAATGGCAGCGGCAGTGAGCACACGACAGCAGAGCGACTGCTAGACACAAAGAGCGACGCCTGGCCGTACAATGAACTGCGAGACGAGCGAGATGACCATGGACCGGAGCGAGATGCCGACCATGTTGCTGCTCTTCGCGCGCCAGTACGAGATGTCGTTCTTGAACGCGAGCCAGTCGAAGAGGATGTGCAGGAGCGAGACGGTCATAGTGACTGCGAGCAAGTACGGGTTCGTGTCGGCGATCATCGCGCGCATCGAGTCGAGATCGGACGTCTGGAAGCCGAGCGACGACTGCGACTGCAGCGCCATCTCCATCGTCAGGAGGAGCTGCCAGCGCGCGTACGACATGGGCTCGTACGAGATCTTGAGCGGCAGCGCGCGCACGGACCGGTTTAGCGCCACGAGCTTGTCCATCGTGAGGCCCATGTCGTCGAGGTACATCGACGGCACGTACTGCCACGTCTGGTCCGGCATCTCGTAGTACCGGAGGTTGTGGAAGACCATGACCGGGATCTCCTGGTACGGGTACTTGGTGAAGTCGGTCACGAGGCGGATCGCCATGTGCGGCTTCCAGTACGAGATCACTGGCGCTGACAACGCTGGGTCGTCCACGTCTTCGTCGTCCTCATCGTCAGCGTCTTCATCATCTGCGTGGGCTGTGTCCAGCCCCTTTGGGCGCGCTGGCAGGTACGGCTCGAGCAAGTACGTCGCGTTCTTCGCGTTCTGCCGCGGCGCGTACTTGATCAGCGGATTCGACTGGTGCACCGTCTTGAGGCGGTCGTAGTTGCGCGCCAGTGGGTTCGCCGACGCACCGTGCTTCGTCACGTGCACGTGCAGATAGACCGTGCCATTGCGGCGGATCGAGTGCCAGAGCTGCATCGCAGACGACTCGTCTTGGCTCTGAGACGACTGCTGCTGTGTGAGTTTGCGGAGCGACGCCTTGGAGATCGTGAGCTCGTTGAGCCGCTCATTGTCCTTCCAGTCGAACGACAAGTCGGAAAAGTTGCCAACGAACACGACGTGCTCACTCGAGAAGTCGCTAGCGTCCCATTCGTGGCGTGGCGAAAGGTAGAACTCGGCGTGGAGCTCCTGTCCTTCCTATGGGATCCACGCCATTGCATACCACGCGCGTTGTCAGCACCAAAGCACTCGCGATGGCTTGAGCACTCAGAGTCCTTACGAGTGCAGCAGCAGAAGGAGCGCACCTTCCAGAGCGGATCGAGCGTCGGACCATCAATGTCTTCAAACTGCGGGTTCACGATCTTGTAAATCTAGCGCAGGCGAGCAGAGCAGCGCAGGGAAGGATGCGACAGCACAGATGCTCATGAGCGAATAAGAGACGCGGTGAGGAAGTAGATCACAAGCAACTGAGACGCGTACACACCTGGAGCGCTGTGAACCCAAAGTAGATCGCCTTGAGGAGCAGCAGCAGGAAGGACCAAGAGCAGTCGTGCACGTGTCAGTACTGACACAGGCAGCAGCAAGAGCCACCGCACACACTTGCACAGTAGACTGACAAGAGAGAGAGACTGCCACGTATACAAGATATATAGACAGACAGAGCGTACGCACAAAGAGAGAGACCGAGACGGTCGTGAACGTGATCCACTGCCAGAGCCACCGCATGTTGGTCGTCGATGTCGATGTCGTCCTGCTTCTTGATGTGCTGGCGCTTTTTCGCTCGAAAAGGTGTGGGTGCACTGTTTGCGAAAGATTTATGCAACCACCTGTCACGTACAGTGTGATCGCTACTATTTCCGTTGTGTTGCGCGCCAGTCATGAAACGAAGAGCATCTCGACACCATTCGCAGCAATCGCTGACCTCGACGACGACGATCTCGCAGAGCAAGCACCTCGTTCGGCAAGCATCCACACGACGCGACGCACTTGGCAGTCGCGGACTCTCGCACATTCATTCACACAAAACATACCAAAAGATCGATTGCGATGCTGCTCGGACGACGACTGCTGACGCCGCTGCGAGTGGCGAGCGCTTCTGACAGCGACAGCACGGACGCAACGCTGCACCGCATCCAGCTCAATGACCGCTTCTTCTGCGAGACGATGGAGTGCATTCCGCCACAGTACTACTTCCCGACGGACGAGGAGGAGAACTGGCTCAAGTCGCAGCCCAAGGGCTCAAAGAAGTACCACCGCGTGCGTCTCTGCTCGCGTCTCTTCGTGTCCGCTGCTGCTGCGTTGGCTCGTAAATGTAGACGCACGTGCTAACGCAGTACGAATGCCTTTGTGTTTGAACAGGACGTGATGGCGCAGAACATGCAGGAGTCGTCGAAGAACTCGGTCAAGCGCGCCAAGTTCACGCCGAGCGAGCAGAAGACGAACGAAGAGCGCCAGCTCGAGTCCGCGGAGGAAGACAAGCGCCAGAAAGCGCAGGCGAGTCAGTCAACGCAGCAGCAGAAGAAGCAGAAGAAGGCGCTGACTGCGGTGATCAAGGCGGACAAGAACCCGTCAGCTGCGAGTCTCGACGGACTCAAGGAGCGTCTGGCGCTCAAGATCCAGGCGCACCGCGAGCAGCGCAAGGCGGACGAGAAGACGGGGAAGAAGCGCAAGGAGAACGGCGCTGCGAAGATTGAGCCGGTGCCGAAGAAGCGCAAGACCGGTACTGCGAGCACGGGCTCGGCGTTCAACAACAGCAAGAGCGGCAAACAGGATGCAGACAAGCACGACAGCTCTGCACCAGACGCAGCAGCAAGTGACGCAAAGACGACTGTCGACGTCTCGGCCGACTCGATCTCGTACGGCAGTTTGCTCCTGGCGGATGAGAAGAAGCCGGCGGAGAAGAAGACGCGCAACGGCCAGGGCATCCGCGGGATCAAGAACCTGCTGAAGAAGGCGGAGAAGAACCAGCAGCGCATGGCGGAGCTCAAGAAGACGGAGGAGGGCAAGGCCGTGGCCGAGGCGAAGGAGTGGAACAAGGCGATTAAGCAGGCGGCCGGCGAAGTCGTGATGGACGACCCGAAGCTCCTGCGCAACAAGCTCAAGAAGAAGGAGAAGCAGAAGGCGAAGAGCAGCAAAGAATGGTGCGTCTCTCTGTCGCTTGTGTGTGACTGTGTATGCGTGACGATGGGGAGTGAGAGCGACGAACTGACTGACTGTCGATGGCTCTATCTGTCTGTAGGAAACAACGAGTAGCGCAGGTCGAGATCTCCAAGAAGGAGAAGCTCAAGAAGCGGTTAACGAACATCAAGGGCGGGCGCCACGCTGCAGCGGACGCGCGCAAGGAGGCCGAGAAGGAGAAGAGCAAGGGCCGGAAAGGACCGCGCGCTGGCTTTGAGGGCAAGAAGGGCGAGGGCTTCCTGAACGCGGACGACAAGAAGGGCAAGAAGAAACAGTAGACTCACTGAGCGCCGGCTCGCTGCGTTCAATACAAATGTGTATCGACTCTCTCTGTTTGTCAAGCGCCCTCTTCCTCCTCGTATACATAAGCGAGACGCACTAGCTCAAGTGGTGGCAGTTGCGTCACGCCACCTACTGCGCGCGTGCGTCTGACGTTAAGATGTCTAGAGTATCGTGCAGCCGCCGCCGCCCTGGCCGCTCTGCTGCCACGGGTTCGGTCCGTCGTTCTCGCCCAAGAACGGGTCCGCAGTCGACTGACAGTACTCGGCGATCCTGCACACGCACAGATATCCAGATCGTAGTGTCAGTCTCTGTGAACACAACACACGATTGCTGCTCGTGCAACTGCACACATGCAGTGAGCACACGACGCACTTCTTCGCGGCTTCGGACGTCGTGCACGCGCCTTCGACAGTCTTGAGGTCCATCTCAAGGCGCTCGATCTCTTCGTTCATCTTCTTTGCTTGCGCGTCCGCCATCGTGTCTGTGTCTGTGCTCTGTTGTTGTTGTTGCTGCTGCTGCGATGTGAAGAAGCAGCACTCGTGCCTCGTGTGCGCGCGTGTGCCTCTTGGTGTTGTGAACGAGCGAAATGCGAGCGCGACGAGCGCACAACGCGCGGCTCTTCGACCTTTTTCGATGCGCCTTTTCGAATGAGGAGTTTCATTCATTCGCTCTATTTCGAGAGAAACAACAACATCTTTGATGTGGGTCACACCATACGATGTGTATGAAGAAAGTGGTCCACACCAGCGACTTCACCTGATTCGTCCCGTATTTGGCAACAACGTGGCCCGAACAAAACGAGACGCTTGATCTTCATCTCGCACTCGATCTCCATCACACTTGCGAACGCGCACGCTCAAGACGACAGAAGTCGCGGACGACACGCATCGCAGCAGCAGCAACAACAGCACCACCACTGCGTGCCGCCACGATGGCGACTCTATGAGACTTGCACCCAACGACAGAGACGCCACCAGTCTGGATGGGCGACAACGCATGGATCGAAGACATCGATCTCCCTGCTGGTCCCGATCTGCCGTGGAACCCTGCGATGAAGCAGCACTGCATTGACTACATCAAGTGCACACGCAGCTGGCTGCGTATGGCCGTGCCGGCGCTCACGGACGAAGACATTGTGCTCGAGATCCTCGCGCTTTTGAATGAGCACCGCGACGCGTCGTTTGAACTCGTGGTTCAAGCGTCGAACGTACGCGCTGACGGGTCCCAAGTGCACCAGTTCGTCGACCATCTACGCGCACACGTGACCGTAGTGTCACATCCCCTTCCTGCGTACGAGACGCTCGTCGACAACCGATACTTCCTCTCGAGTCTGGCGGAGTTGGCAAAGCCATCGGCACCGAGCGACAACGTCCTGCGCGCCTTTTGCCAAGGTGACGAGTATGGGCACGGCTTGTACCGGTTTGCGAACCTGTTGTCGGATGCGTTGTATCTGTCAAACGTAGAGCGCCAGCGTCGCCAATAGCACGAAACTGGCGCAGCGCGTGTGTCCGCACTGTAGCGTGTTTGTGGCGTTCGTCACGCGTGCGGTCTAAGCGACTCGAGCGCGTCTCTGCGAGGACGAGGCGATGCTGACGCGATCGTGCACTTGCGTCGTGCTTGAATGTCGCGAGCAAGTTGCTCACGTCCCGTTTGTATCTCTCAGCTGACTGTGAGAAGCACTTGCGGTCGTGTGGATCGGAGCGACGATGCTACAGATGCAGGAAGTGCTATGCAGCGACGGACATTGAATCGATGTGAGCATGGTAATCGATCTTGTTTCGGAGAAGCGGCATTTCCTGACGCAGCGGCAGTGGTGCGTGCCCTGGAGGCAGCACGACACCGTCTTGCTGTGACTGGCAACCGAGCGAGTGTTGAAGGTGCGTCGAGTTGAGCGTGTTGACGAAGCGAACCAAGTTATGTCGAAGGTTCATCGTCCACCTCGTAGTAGTTCCATTGGTCGACACGACCGCGTCGGACTTATATAGGTCACCGTTCGCGAGTCTAGCGCGTCTTCTCGCACAGCGTATACTTGGGGATTGCGCACTACACAGTCATGTACACGGCAAGGTGCTCATGGAGACTTGGCGATGCTGTTGATGAAGCGAAAGCAGAAGTGAGCATGAGCGCCTTGAGATGACCATTGTGTTTCATATAACCCCTTCGAACCTCTATTGAGGGTTTAAACAATTTTCAACAAGGGTTATAGTGAAAGAGGTTATATCTGCGGAAGCGCGCGAAAGCGCAAGCAGCTCATTCAAACACCAGCATGGCGGAGTACAGCAGCAGCAAGCGGCGCAAGGTCGGAGACGCGCGCCGCCTCCACGGCTACGTGGACGAGCTCCTCAGTATCAGTGGCGCGATTGCACAGTGCGCGTTCCCGCACAAGAGTCCTCGAAGCGCAGGTAGCGCGCTTCCACTGCGTCCTGCGACGCGCGTGACGCCAGAACGCAGCGGCATTTTGCAGCCACCGACACGAACAGGGGGCGCACGCGCGCAGCAGCGACAGTCGCCCAAGACGCTCGCGCCTCCACGGACGCTCTTCTCTGTCGTGCCAGCGTCGTCACTTGTGACCAAGTCAAACAGCACAGCAGTAGGGAGAGATGCGTGGAAGCAGACGCTGCTCCAGACTGCAAAGGAGCTCGCTCCAACAGGTAAGCACATGCACAGAGTGACCTGCCTATCTTCTGGCTGCACACATGGCCTGACGTCTGCTACGTCTCTCTCTTACTACCCTTGCGCTACGATCGCGCTGTCCGCAGACATCCACGTCGAAGACCGCGTCGGGCGCCTGCTGCGCCGCTATGACGCGCTCGCCGCGAGCGTGGACATGTACCAGGACCAGGTGAAGCGCCTGTCGAACGAGATCTTGCTGAACGAGCGCGTCGAGTCGCAGCTCGAGCGCGAGGAGAAGGAGTGGGAGGAGAAGATGCAGGTGCGCGAGCAGCGCGTGGCGGAGCTCGAAGTGGAGCTCAAGACGCTGCAGGAGACGGCGGCCGCCGCAGGCACCAGCAGCGACGCACAAGACGACGACGACGACGGCGCATCAAACGACGACGGAGACAATGGAGAGGAGGAAGAGGCAGCAGACGGGACCGCAGACGAGCACGCCGAGCTCCGCGAAGCGCTCGCGCTGCGCATGGAGGAGAAGCGCGACATCCGCGCCGCCATCGAGTCGCTCGAGCGCAAGAAGCAGCAGCGCAGCTTTGCGATCGACCGCGCGCCGCTTACTGGCAGCGACGGTGACGACGCCGCAGCGCCGAGCGAGCGCGAACAAGCGCTCTTGCGCGAGCTCCAGGAGCTGCAGGTGGCAAAGGACGCGCTGCAGCGGCAGATCATCGCGTCCGAGGAGGAGCAGGAGGCGCAGGACGAGCACAGCGCCGAGCTCCCGAGCCTCAAAGCCGCCGTCGCAGACACGAAGCAGCGCCGGAGCGAGGCGCAGAGCCGCCTCGAGAGCGCGAAGCTCTCGCTCAGCCGCCTCAAGGCGCGCATGAAGCACATGGTGGACGTCCAGATGCTCACGGCGCGCGACACGAGCCCGTCGCCGCTGCGCGAAGAGGCCGTGATCCTGCACCTGCTGTACGAGCACGAGGGCGAGATGGGCGTGAACGAGCTCAAGCTCGCGACGGGGACGATCATGGCAGCGCACGGCAAGCCGAGCTCGAACGGCGTCGTGATCCGCGCGCTCTACTCGCTCGTCGCGAACGGCGTGGTGCAGATCGACCGGTCCTTTGGCAACGGCCTCGTCACATCGCTGCTCGTCTAGCACTCGAGGGCAATACACAAGGCGGCGGTCGTGGTCGCGATGGAGACGTCTGTCCACTGCTATTGCTACTGGTCGTGGTATCTCTGTCTGTATGTGCAGGTGGCTCTCTCTATGAGTCTCTGTCTCTTTGTCTGCAGACGTGATCGAGCGCACAAGGCGTCCGGATGAGTGAGGTGCGTTGGCGATGAGCAGCAGCAACAGGGCGTGAGGCAGGTTAGATAGCTGACGTGGCGTGTCAGAGAGTGCTCAATGCCACAAAGAGACCATGAGACGCACGACAGATCCACTGCACCGCACTAGCAACGGCACGCGATGACCAAACAACGACCAGCAGACTCAGATGCACAAGAGCTAACACACACGAGCAGCATTCACGAGAGATGGACAGTAACAGCACCATGAGCCTACAGACAGACGCAGCACTAGGGCGCCGTCACTACAGCTGTGAACGCATTGGTCGCGAGCCAGTCGACCCACGGCTGGAACGAGCGCGCGAGGTCGCTCACGGTCGACGAGAACTCGAGTCGCCACGGCGTCTCGAAGCCACTGGCACCAGGCTGTTGCGGTGCCATTTGGTCGGCGCTCTGCACAAACAAGTGCGGCGGGTAGAGCGTGTACAAGCCGTCGTAGACGACAAAGTACTGCGCCGTGCTGGGACTGACCGCGGTATCGACTGTGCGCTTGACCTGCACGCGGGCGTTGCGGCCAGCGAGCACTGTGGTCTCGAGGAAGCTCGCGAGCGCCAGCGGGTCGTCGCTGTCTGTGAACGCGTGCGTCCAGCCTTCGAACGAGATGGTCATCTGCGCGCCGAGAGGGAGCGAGAGCGTCGACGTCGGAGGCGCGAGGAAGACGTTCGCATGCGCGCCAGGGACTGCGAGCGCAGCAGACGCGTCGGCACACGAGCTCGCGGCCGTGCACTTGAGGACATCGACGAGGAGGTCGTCGCGTGCGAGGAACGGCAGGACGTTCCACGCCACAGTCGGCGCGAGGTCGGTCGCGAACGTGTTGCCGGCCGAGAACGTCGCAGACATCGTGCGTAAGTGCGGCAGAGCGTACGTCTTGAGCACGTACTGGCACTCGGCGTCGCTAAAGCAGCTGCTCAGAGCGCCAACGCACTGCGAGCACGCGTACGAAGACGACGATGTGCTGCTGCCGCCAGTCGCCGACGGCGCGAGCGAGAGGTAGTCGATGAGCTTCTGCCAGCTCGGCGCGAGGTTGACCGACTCGAGCCAGAGCCGCGCCGGTGTGACGATCGCGCGCGCGTAGTCGGGACCCGAGCCGAGGCTCCCGAGCACAATGTCGGGCAGCATCCCCACTTGCGCTGGGAACTCGACCGTGTACGCGAACACGTTGGGCTTGTTGTTGTTGTTCGCCGTTGGGAAGTTCACGCTCATGCGACCGTCGAGCAGCTGCGTGAGCCACGAGACGAACGCCGTCGCGTCGTTCGCAGGTTGCGTGAACGAGTGCACCTCGCCCGCGACGTAGACCGTAAGGACTGTGCCTTCGAGCAAGACGATGTCGGCCGTCGCTTCGTGGAAGCGAAGGTACGTCGGTGCGTGCGTCGTCGCAGGCGGCAGCGTCGCTGCAGTCGCGTACCCGACGTCACACGGTCGGCTCGCGAGACACACGAGCGCAGCCGAGAGCTTGCTCCAGGAAGCCGGCGCGGTGCGGAAGATGGACGTCGCGATCAGGTTCGCGAGCACGTGTGTCATGTCCATCGAGAACGTCGTGCTCGTGCCGTCGAGCGTGGCGCTGAAGCCTGCGCTCGTGGTCGGACTGCTCAGCGCCTGCGTGAGCTGCGGCACGAGGTAGTCGCGCACGCCGGCGAAGCAGGTGGTGTCGCTCATGCAGGCTGCGATGGCCGGGAGACACTGGGTGCACACGTCTCCAGTGGTCACTGCCGCGCCATCTCCGTCGCCGCTGCTCTCGGTCGCCGGTGTCGTCGACTGCGCGTTGAACCACTTGAGCAGACTGCTCCAGCTCGGCGCTGCGAGACCACTCGAGACGAACAGCGCGAGCGTCTCCTCTGTCTCCACTTGCGTCGTCGCGCTCGCGACGAACACGGGCGGAGTGCGCAGCACGCGGTTGATGCGGATGTCGTAGCGCGTCGAGCTGCCGGCACCTGCTCTCGAGGCAACGACGTCGACGCTCGCGCTGTTCTTGAGCACGTTCGTCTCGAGGAACGAGCGCAAGTCTGCAGCTGCGAGCGTGTCGGCGAACGGGTACATCCAGCCGCCGTACGCGATCTCGATCGTCGACTGCGGCTGCACGACGATGACCGCGCGCTGGCTCAAGACAAGCGTCGTCGGGACGCTCGCAGTCGCCGTTGCCGTCGAGAGGCTGTAGCCAACTGCGCAGTGCGTGAGCGCGACGCAGTTCAAGAGCTCGAGGAACGCCAGCGATGCAGCAGGGCGGCTCATCCAGGCGTCCAGGGCGCTCGCAAATGGCAGCTGGTACGTGTTGTCTGGCTGGAGCACTGCTGCGGGTGCCAAGTTCGCAGGACTCACGTACGTCTGGAGGAACGCGCGCGCCTCGGTCGCACAGTCGCTCGCCTGGAGGCAGGCGCTGAGCTTGTCCATACAGGCGGTGCAGACTGCGTCTGGGCTCGTCGGTGTCGTCGTCGGACCCGAGCCAGTGCCGCTCCCTCCTCCTGTGGTCGTGCCAGCCCCAGTCGCCGGGTCGAGTGCGAGCACTGCGGTCCAGTCGAGGAGATGCTGCCACTCGGGTGGCCGCGAGCTGCTCTGGCGCTCGATCAAGAGCTTTGCCGGAGTGCTCTGGACCTCGAACGTCGCGCTCGGACTCGAAAAGAACGGGACGCCGACGATCACGTTGCTCAAGACGACTGTGTACGCGTTGCGGCTCGTGGCGTGCACGTCGACCGTCACGTCGACGCTAGACACTGCGCCGCCAGTCGTCATCAAGAACGCTTCGAGGAACATCTGGAGCGACGCCGCAGTGCCGCTTTCGACGAACGAGGCGCTTCGGTCGCCCACAGACACGGCGATTGATGCGCCGTGGTCGACTAGCATCGTGATCTTCGCAGGCTCGATGCGCAGGTACGCGGGCGGCGCGGGCTGGAACGCGCCGGTGGTGCCTTGCACCATGCGCGGGACGTCGACGTCGCACACTAGCACGCGTGTGGCCAAACAGGCGAGCAGCGCGCCGAACTTGGCCAGTCCAGTCGCTGGCACAAACAGACTCGCACTCACAAGCACCTGCGAGAGGTCAACAGCGGTTGCCCCAGTCAGGAGCGCACTCGGATGCAGACGCGGGTGGAAGTACGTGCGCACGCCAAAGCGGCAGTCTTCGTCGCTCGCACACGCTTCAAAGCGACTCGCGCACTCGACACAGGAGCCAGAGAGACTCGCAGTCCCCCATGCGGAGCCAGACGACGTATCGTCAGCAGTAGCAGCTCCAAGGAAGACGCTCGCAGGCGGCGGGACGTACGCAAACTTGTGGAGATTGAGCGGCGCGCGCTGCAACGCGAGCGTCATTGGGTCGTACGTCCACGACACGGCTTGCGACGACGTCACGGCCGTGACAATGGGCACGACGCTCACGTTGTGGAACGCGATGTCGACTGTGAAGAGCGGAGGTGGGACGTCTACGAGCACCGGCAGCGTCGCGAGTCGGCGTCGCTGGTTCTGCGGAGGCGGCGTTAGATCTCCTTGCGACGAACCGCCAGAGAGCGAGCCGCCTCCACCTTGCGCCGAGCCGGACGGTGGTGCAGGCGATGCGTCTGAACTCCCGTCGCTGCTGACCGATGACGATGATGAGGACGGTGAAGAGGATGGAGACGCCGTGGCGGCAGCCGTGGCTCGGAGGTACTCGTCCATGAGTGCCTCGTTCTGCTTATTCGCAGCTGCGATGGCGGCCAAGTTGTTGCTCACGTGCGCAGTGATGTTGAGCGAACTATCGCCAGTTGCTGCAGCGATCGCCTGGCGCACGGCGTCTGCGACCTCGAGCTCCGTGAAGCTGCTTGAGATCACGTCCGTCGTGAGTCCGTTCGCGCTGCCCACGCTCAGCTCGAGGCGGAACGCAAAGTCCGGATCTGCGAACGCGACGTGCGCCATCGCGCGCTCGGACGCAAACACGACGATGTGGGCGTCACTGAGGCGCGTCATGCTCTCTCCGACAGGACACTGTGAGTCGATGAAGCACCGGAGCCCAGCGTCTGCTGCTGCGACGGCTGCTTGACCTGACGCTGTTGCTGCTGTTGGTGGTGGTGACGATGTACTCGCACTTGCAGTCGAGAGCTGACTGAAGCACGCGCCAAGCGTCTGCGTGACGTCGACGGACGAGCGCGTGCTCTCGGGCGAGAGCAAATTGGCAAAGACCGACTCGCCCACGTGCGTCCCGAGACACTCCATGAACGCGCTGTCGCCGAGCGCATCAGCGCAGGCGCTGCACTCGTCTGACGGCGTCACTGGGAGCCACGGCATCATGCCGCCGTACGTCTTGCGCGTGAACGCGAGGTCGAGCGCGATCTGGTTCGACACGTCGCTGCTGTCGTCGCTGAACACGAGCTCCGACGTGTACGTGACGTCGAACAGACGCGAGCCCTTATGCTCGAGCACGAGCGGGAGCAGGAGCGTCGAGGCGCTGAAGCCGCCTGCGAGACGCGCGTTGAGACGCAAGATCACTTGGTCGGTCGGGTCGTCCGAGTAGAACGGACCGTCGCTCGAGGCGTTGAGCGAGCTCGTGTAGCCTGGCAGCAGCGTGTAGAGCTGCTTGAAGCTCAGCATGACGTCGATCACGTCCGCGTCGCTGTCGAGCGGGTACAGCACCCACGACGTCTGGCGCTTGTGGTTATACGGCGACGCACTGACGGCGCTCGCGTCGTGGCTGAAGATCTGCTGGAGCTCGGACGCCGTAAGACGACCGTTGACGAGCGGCGCGGGTCCACCTGGTGTAAACGCGTCCGACCCGACGTTGCCTTTGCTCTCGATGCGGTCGAGTACGAACGCGTCAAAGTCCGACATGGCGCCGTAGCTCGATGTGATCGAGATGCGGACGCAGAAGTGGTGCGGACATGGCGTTGGCGTGGTCGTCCCTACTGCTGTCGCTGTGTCGTGCGATGCGCGGAAGCCCTGCGCTGGGTCGAAGCGCACTTTGCGGCGCGGCTGGAGCGCGATCTCGCCGCTGAGGCTCGTCTCGAGCGTGATGCCAGCTGGCGGGAGCAGCGAGTCCCAGTTCCAGCCGCTCGGGAACCGCCAGAGTCCGTTCCAGTCGCCGCCGCTAGTGGTCGTCGTGGTGGTCCCTCCCCCTGGCATTGTCGTGCCACTCGACGGCATCGTCGTCGTTGAGGATGAGGACGAGGAGCTCTGCGAGCCCAATCCGCCAGGACTCGAAGTGCCACTCCAGCTCCCTGACGACGACGCCGATGGCGACGCAGTCTGCTGCTGACTGCCAGAGCCCGACGCCGCATCGTGCGCGTCAGCATGCGAGCCGCTCGAGTCGACACTGCGCCAGCTAGACGACGACGACGAAGAAGAAGAAGCTGGTGCTGGCGTAGCGCCACTGATCACAGGCTCGCCTAGTTGCGATGTTGTTGTCGTTGTCATTGGGGCTGTAGGTAGCGACGGTGAAGTCGGAGGCGACGTCGTCAGCGGTGGCGATGTCGTAGTCGACGTGGTCAGTGGAGGCAGCGGGAGCTGCGCATTGAGTCTCAGGAGCGAGAGCGAGAGCAGCGCTGCTGTTGCGGCGACGCGCAGCGTAGACGACGCCTTCATCCCCAGCTCCTCTCTGCTTGCGTTAGATCTTGAGTGAGTGAGGGAGAGGTGGCGAATCGATCCACTCGCTGCGTGCTCTACTTGCGTGTCAATGCGAAAGATCTCGATTGAGGGACCAAGTCCTTCGCCATGTCCTCATGCGCAAGGATCGCGAGCGACTGGTCGCGAAAGCGTGGAAAGCCTTTGGTGCGATCTTGTCACGCGAGCCTCGTGACGACGTCTTGACGCATAGGCACATGGTCGTACAAGTGAAGTGCGTAGCGCCTCGACGCGAAAGCAGAGACGCCATGTCCAAAGACAAGAGCCTGCTCGTCCTACTGCGAACTGGAGGAACACGCAAATCCGAGTTACTTTAGCGATACTTTACTAATCTTTTGGTCGTGAGACGACTACGGCGGTCCACCTGTCGTCACCGGCGCCTGCTGCTGCGCCATCGCACGTTGCTGTCCAAACGGCAGCGTCTGCGGCTTCTCCGTGCGCACGCCGCTGTCTTCGTCCTGCAGCAGGAGCTTCACGTTCTGAAGTCGCTCATCGAGCGCTTTCAGAAACGCGTTCACGCACTTTTGGTCGTCGATCGCGAGGACCGCGGCGCTCGTAGCAGCTCCGAGCGCCGAGCCGGCCGTGTTCATGAGCAAGCTCTCGAGCAAGAGCATGGACTGGAGGTAGTGCTCGTACGCGAGACGCGTCTGGCCGAGCACTTCCTTCACGGCGCCTTGCTTCCCGAGACGGATCGCGTGCGAGTACAGCAGCTCTTCGTGCGACACGGCAACGCGCTGGAGCTCGTCCACGAGCGCAGCGTCGGCGCTCGCCAGCGCGCTCGCCATGCGCTTCTTGCACTGCTCCGCGCGGTCCAAGAAGCAGTTGAGCTGCTCCATCAAGTACGCCATCGAGAGCTTCCGACTCGCTTCGCTCCACGGCACTGGCGCGTTCGCAAGCGCAGGCGGCGACGACGTCAGCCGCTTCGACAGCACTGGGTCCTGCCGCAAGTACGCAATGCCGTGCTGAATGATGCGCAAGCACTTGACGTACAGCGCAAGCGCCTCGGCCGCACAGACGTACTGCTTCCTCTCGAGCAGACTGCTGCTGCTGCTGCTGCTCTCGTCGTCGTCGAGCATGAGGTTGGACGACGAGCTGGCCATGGCGTTCGGACCGCCAGACGACGACGACGACTCCATCGAGAACATCGACGCGAGGTTCGCGCCAGAGCCAGACGTCGAGTCGCGCTGCTGCGGCTGCGGTTCGACACTGCTGGACGCGGCGCTGAGCTTCCAGAGCTGCTCGGCGATCGGCGCAATCGCCTGCGTGCGCAGCATCACAATGTCCACGAGCTGCTGGCCGTACTCGTGCGAGAACGACGGCGCCATCCGAAGCTTATGCGCCAACTGCCCCTCGTGCGACGGCTGCGACGTCTGGTGCACGGCGACTGCGCGGTCTGCAACGCCAGCGTCCCGCGCACCACTCGATGACGACGCGCTACTGCCCGACGTCTTCTCTGCAGCGCCAGACTCGACGAGCACGTACTCGTCGCTGCTGTCGAGCGCGCCGCTCTTTGCTGGGTGACTGCCACTTGCAGTTGTCGAGACTGTCGGTGATGGCGCTGCTGGGCGACCCAGGCGCTGACTGCTCTGCGACGAGCCGCCGGACGTGCGGAACTGCGTCGACGCGTGGAGCCCGCTCGGTAGTGACTCGCCCATTTGCTTGAACGGGTTGATGCGCGGACTCGGACTCGGGAGCATGTGCGGACTCATCTGCGGACTCAGCTTCGGACTTGTCGTGTGCTGTTGGTTCACGAGGATCGCGCCGCTCGACGTCGCACGCCGGCTCCGGCCAAGACGCGACGAGCGCCGCAGCGCCGGACTCCCGGCTGAGCTCGTGCTCCCAAAGACCGTCTGCATCACTTCCATGTTCCCACTGCGCGACTGGCGCAGCGCCGAGCTCGACGGCGACGGACTCTCGAGCGACTCGGATGCTGCGCGCTCTTTCGTGGTCTGGCTCTGAGCGTCGGCCAGCGTCTCGGCCTCGGCGTCTTCGTCCTCTTCGCGAATGCTCATCGTCGTCGTTGCGTGCGAGACGCTGAGGCTCATCGCAGCGCTCGCAGACTGCGAGAGCTCGCGCAGTCCCACGAACGGGTGGTTGAAGAACTCGTCAAAGCCCATGCGCGTGACCGGCTTGCGCTGCAGCAGTCCGAGCAGCAGGCTCTTGCACGCGCTCGAGAGCTCGACCGTCGGCGGGAAGCGCAAGTCCGTGCGCTCAATGTTCGCGAGCAGCTGTACGTGGTTCGAGCCGCCGTACGGAGGCTTGCCGACCACCATCTCGTACAGAATCGTGCCGACGGACCAGAGATCCGCCTTGGCGTCGTACTTCTGGAACTTGAGGATCTCCGGCGCCATGTATAGCGGCGAACCGCAGAGCGTCTCCGCCAGCGACGTCGTCGCCAAGTGCCGCGCAAACCCAAAGTCCGCTACCAAGCGAGACAGAGACACAGTCACAGTCAGTTCACGCCTCTCGACAGGCACGTGCGATAGAACAACGAAGGCTCAATGAGGACGCACCGATCTTGAGAGCAGACGTCGGCGAGTCCTCGACCAAGAGCAGGTTCTGCGGCTTCAGGTCGCGGTGGATCAAGTTGTGGCTCCAGAGACACATCATGCCCTTTGCGAGCTCTGTGAGGAAGTGGTGCGCAACGGACTCTGGCAAGCGCTCGCGCTTGGGAGCAAGAGCGATCCCAGTGAGTGACGACGGTGCTGTACTGGGACTAGCAGCCGCAGCTTTTTGGTCCTGTCGTCGCATGTACTGCTGCAGGTCGCCGCCGGCGCAGTACTCGAGGATGAGGTAGATGTGCTTCTCCGTCTTCTTGATCTCGTACAGCTTCACGACGTTCGGGTGGTCGATCTGCCGCATGATCGCGATCTCTGTCTCGAGGTTCGCCAGCAGTTTGCTGTTGAGCTTGTTGAGCGACATGGCTTTGATCGCCACGGGCACCTTCGTGACCTTGTGGTAGCCCTTGTACACGACTGCGAACGACCCGCTCCCGAGCTTGCTCGTCACGACGTAGTCGCCGATCGACGCGCGCGACATCGTGCTGCTGCGATTGCGCACAAACAGCGAGACGCGTGAACGAGCGCTCGTGAGTTTAGCTACACAACCAAACCGACCAAGCGCACCTGAGCTTGTGTGTGTGTTCTCTGTCAAAATGGTTGACAAGACGCACGCCTGTGCGATGTCTCTGTGTCTCTGTGTGTGTGAGTGTTCTGTAGGATCGAGAGACGCGCATCAACCCACAGATGCAGACACACACGCATCGAGAGCGGCGCGCACACAGACAGACAAACACGTGTGTTAGAGCGAGCGCACGAACGACAGATGTAAGAGAGAGAGAGAGAGAGAGAGAGAGAGCGATCAACCCACGCAGGAGGACGAAGCGCGTGCGTACCGTTTCGTTTCACTGCGCGCGCTGTTGGTGTCGTCGCGTGCTTGTGTGCGCTTGGACTGCAGCGATCGATCGCGATCGTAGCAGCAGCAGTTGCAAGCGACTGTGGCTGCCGGCGTCACGAGGCGGCGGCGGATGATCAGCAACTGACAGACACACGCGTGTGTGCAGATGCAGTCGGGTGTCTGTCGCTTGGCGCGAACGCCGGCTTCTCTGTTCTCCGACGGCCTTCTTTCGGTTTGCTCTCAAGTGTTTGCAGCGCAGTGTACTGCATCACTTCGATAACATCCACATTATTCCGATTAGTATCTGAAAAACGATGTTAAATGAGAGCAAACTGCGAATATAGATGAAACAGCTGGCGCGTCAGCTGAAACTGCGCGCTGATTGGACAGAACACCCCTGTGCGTCACGATTCTTCGCGCGTTTGGCAAAACACTTCAAACGTTCTTGTGGACCGCTCCACAACGCGTCTCAAATCCTGATGGGTGGGTCGCTTGCTCGTACCGCTTCGATGACTCAGAGGCTTGGAGGCACGCGCAAGCAGCACGCTCGTTGTCGACCTCGACGCCACGACAACAGACAACAGCCTCGCGATGCACATGAAGGGACGCGCCCACTCGTTCATTTGCATCGGAACGAAGTACAGATCAAGTCAGCGAGACATCACACGCTCCGAGCTCCAAGTGCTCGACGATCTGAGATCTAGAAGAACGAGCAAGCGAACGAACGAGTCACGACGCAAACCTCCAGACTCGGATGTGCTCGCACTCTCACTCATTCTCTCACTCGCGCGCACACACACAACCCATTCACTCGACGCTCTCTGTCAGTCTGCTCTGTTGTTCACTCGGGACTCGTCCGTTGCGCTGGACAAGTGCACGACACCTGCCGTCGTCGTCGTGAGACACAAGACGCAGCGACGCCGCGAGGTGGC
>JAASFN010000358.1:0-22719 GCA_023333795.1 Globisporangium rhizosaccharum | reverse complement strand
GAGCTCAAATTTTATCACCAAATAGAACGCAATACGTTCTATCATCTCGCAAAACATCACGCTCGCAAATGCATTTTCGAAGAAAAAATCGACCAATTTCTGATTTTTTCACCCTGTCCCTAACTTTTTGACGCGCACTGTATGTGTGTGCAAGAAAACAAAAAATATTAATGTTGAAGATCGTACTTTGTGCGATAATTTGTCTGTATATTTGCAAATGTGTTAGGAGATGATGGACTTTTTAGCTGTTTCAAGAAAATACATTCCCAAGAGAGATTGGCTCGCACTCAGTCACTCCAAGATTGATCGTCCGATACACAGGTGTTGCGTTCATCCATGGTACTAAACACTTGTATGCACACATGACAAGACGACAGGTAACCATTCTTAGCCAGCAAAACGGTCAACTCTCAGCAAAAACAATTACGATTCCTATAGTGATTGTGTAGTGACGTCAACGTCGTCTTAAGCATTGCTGCACCACAATTGGTTCTAAGGGATACTCCAGACATGCATCAAGCACAAGGAAACGAACGGAACAGTCACGAACTTTAACGCTAGCGGCATGCTAGTGTCCGCCTGACGCGAGTACGCACATACCACAAGACAAACGATGTCTTTCATCAGGAAAATGACAACGATTATGTGCAGGATGTTACGAAACAACTTGCTTATTGTGATTGAGGGGTACAGCGATTGGTAATTAAATGAGCATAAAGTTGGTATATACGCTTCTCATCAATCATTGATTGGGTAAAACTGAATTAAAGGATTTTCGACATCTAAAAGTACCATACATGTATCCACAATCGAAGTCCGCGGCTTGCTTGCCACAATCACAAACCGTAAACTTCTCACGTCAATATTCGCCGGCTAGAGCACAAGCTCGCCGAAAGCTCACAGCCAACACACGCTTGCTTGAGCATTAGCTCGCCGCCACGAAATCGTGCAATATGTGAACGCACTTGATTTGGCGCGGATGGTCTGTGTACTAGCGTGAATGGTCTCAAATCTAACTGAGTTTATATGGCAAGGTGCTTATGAACATACATGCGAGCGACTTGCAAGTCTTCCCACATGCCGCAAAACTCGACGAGCGCGAGCTCCTATCTGGCAATTAAGGCGTTGGTGCGCTTGGCGCGACAGAATCTACTCCGCCCATCGTGCTCCTACCAACGTCCAAGCTATCGCGCAAGGTGTGCAACGTGTGTGATCGTAGTCTGGCCGCTAGCAGTAGTACTTGCAAATGGCAGGCGCAGCAATGACGGTGAAGTGCAAGATGAAGCTATCGAGCTCATGCCGGACAATACAAATGCCCGTGAACTTTGTCAACTTGAGTTCGAGCGTATTCGGCGTCACGTGCCGATCACAATTTTGAGTGTATGCTCGTTCACTGTCTACCGGAGCGACGAGAGCCGAAGCGTGGGTCTCCGTGCACGACTGCGCCACTCATACAATTTGATGAGCTCAGTCAGCTTCCCAGCTCGGCTGCTTGTTGTCACGAAGTCATCAGTACTTTGCAGCTGCAGATGCTGGTGCAAACCAGCAGTCATGTCGAGCCTCCACATCAACGACCAACAACGTCTTATCTTTGAAATCGGTGCTCGTGAAGTCGATCACGAAGTTGGAGATAGCTACCCATCTGGTGTACTTTGCTATCCATGGCTTTATGAGAATGAGAATGCATCTCGGCAACGCGCGTCGTACATGACGTACTTGAAACAACTACAACCAATGGAGGCTGTCGAAGTCACGAATATTCTAGACCTGTTCACAAATGACGATGAGCGACTGCCTCTCCAATTGACCGGCACTGCGGACGTTCTACAACAAAACCCAAGTAAACGTGCGACAATTGAGCTAAAGAAAAGCGTCACACGCAAGCACTGCTCTCAAGTGTTGATGCGCTTCTTAAGCGCAACTAATAAGGCAATGTATGGAGAGACCACCACGATGCTTTTGAAATAGCTGCACGGCCTATGGCAGTTCACGTGGGTTGGTATACGTTACACCATCCGCAACGAATCGCTGTCAAACCCTTCGGCTGCATTCAAGGTCATTGAAACAGATATGCAAGTTACATGCAACAGGTAGCGCCAACTCCGATAGTCTGCCATATGCAACGTCATATACCACGCCATCTTTTCGTTGACGTCGATTACTCAATAGCATTGTTGTACTCTGTTAAACAATTCCACAAATTTGTTTTAGATTCGTTGTTTGAAAGAAGAATCAAATCCTCGATGTAGACGAGAACGAACGCCATCACGTCATTGTAATCGATCATGCATGGCTCGGTCTTGTTATGTTCGAACTTGTTCGCGTTGAACCATTAACAGACCTCCTTGTGCCACTCGAGCCCAAATTGTCGTGATCTGACGCAGGAGATGCTAGTTGGACATTCAGATGTCTTGGCGTTCTGTTTTCAGTGAGATTTGTGTTGACGTGAGCCGAGTTGACATCTCCTTGCCAGAGCCACCTCTCATCTGACCCTAACTGCAAACACCCATTGTTGATATCGCACACTTGCTAACCAGTATCTAGTCCTCAATCTCAAGCACATCTTTTCTCTCTCAGTGCATTCGTCTCGACCTTCATGGCTCTCGTCGTTCATCCACTTGTGGTGATCTCAATGCTTGTGTAGAGCTCTCTGATTCTTGGATATCGTGAGGTTTATCAAAGCCGACTTGAGGGTTATCAACGCATACTTGTTTCTTGTGCTGTGTCTGCAGTTTGTATACATGAACACGCATTCCCTTCTCAAGCAAGGGACGTACTTCTGCCTGGTGCTATAGCTTGGCTATCGCTGTCTCGAGTTCGAAAATCTAGATTTTTGGAAAACGATATTGTCGATAAATGATTTAGTGAAAACGGTGTTGCTGTGTGCACCACATCAAATAACAGTGTGCGATACATTTGCTCCCACATTTCGTTTGAACGCGCGACCTGAGCTGGAGCACAAGAGGAGCCTGCTGCGCTCGCTGTCGTCTCGGACTGACTGCACACGATGGAGCGTGCGAGCCGCCGCAGTGCGGCGCAGAGCCACCACCACGACACTAGTGCTGCGAGCAACAACAACAACAGCACCAGCAGTCTCCGCCGTCGCCGTCGCGACACCAGTGCACTTGCTGCAAAGCCAACGAACACGAGTGCATCGCAGTCAGACGACGGTGCCGAGACCGATGCGAGCTCGGCAGCGACTGCACCAGAGACTGGCAGCACGACGCGCAGCGGCGCGAAGAAGCTGCTGCCGCCTCGTGATGCAAAGAAGCGAAGCGCAACGCAACGCAGTGAGAACCCTGCGACGAGCGACCGCAGCGAGTCGCGTAGTCGTCATGAGAACGACGACGAAGTGGACGGCGACGACGAGCACGACGATGACGACGAGCACGGCGTGTCGAGCAGCGAGAGCCACGGCGCAGCCGACAGCAATGGCGACACTGGCAGCAAGCGCGAGCGGTCGCTCTCGAACGTCTCGACGACGTCGTCGAGCGCGTCCGAGCACGACGAAGCGGACGAGCGCGCGCTGCAGCAGGAGAAGCTCTTGGAGCTCGAGAAGAAGAAGAAGATGGTCGAAGACGGCACGCTCGCAGAGTTCTGTCGCCGAGTGAGCGAGTTCAAGGAGGAGCGCAACCGGCTGCTCGAGACTGCCGAGTGGCACAAGAGCCTCCAGCTCAAGAACAGTCAGGACCTGTACGACTTTGAAGTGCAGCGCGCGCACAACCTCTGGCAGGTACGAGAGCTGCTCTCTCTCTCTCTCTCTCTCTCTCTCTCTCTCTCTATGTGTGCATGTCCTAGTGTCTTGGATGCTCACAAGCATGCTCCTATCGCTCTTGCTGGTCGCTCTCGCACCTTCGCAGCAAGCAAAGGACGCAGTCAAGAGCGAGATGCTCGCACGCGTCGATGCGCTCGCGCTCAAGCTCAAGCGCGAGCTACAGGACATTGCGGCCGCTCAAGCGCGCGAAGCAGCAGCAGCTGCTGCTGCGACCGCCAGTGCGCCATCGTCGTCGTCGTCTGACGCGACTGAGCCAGAGGACGCTGATGCTGTCTCGGAGCCAGAGGAGCGGAGCAAGTTGAAAGGTGCGTCTGTGCGTTCGTGTGTGCGTCAGTGTGTCCTGCAGAGAGGCTCTCACTCACAAACGCATCACCTCACATGTTCATACAGCGCCGAGTGCAAGCAAGCGGCAAAAGATCGGACCGCAGCAGCTGCTGCCGGAGCCAGCAGTGCGTCTTCCGCTCGACGACATCAGCGCAGACCTCGCTACCATCCTCGGCGAGCGCACGCAACGCGCTGAAGTCTCGACTGCGCGCATTGAAGCAAGCGCGACAGGTCTGTTGCTCGAGCTCACTCTTGCGATGTGGGAGCGTGTAGGACGCACAGATGCGTGGGCTCACACATGATGATCCGGTGGTGCTCGTAGCGACCGTCAAGTCCGAACGAAGGCGCTTGGTCTGCGGCAAGTACACGCTTGAAGACGGCGACGAGGTCGTGGTGTCGTCGCCTGTGATCAAAGAGGACTATGTCGGCACGATCTCGTCAGTCACCGACGACGCAGTACGACTTGTCAAGCACTCTGCTGCTGCTCGCTGGCAAACAGACCAGAGCCTCACAGTCTCTCTCTTGCTCTCTCGCTGTCTGCCGCTCTCGCAGGTCTACATCAAGCTCGCGTCTGGTCAGAAAGTGCGCGTGTACTTGGACCTGCTCGCGCACCGGCGCTGCGAGCTCAAGCCACTGCTTCGCACACCAGTGAGTGGCTGGACCGACGTCGAATTGCTCTAGTGCGGCACTACATCGCACCTTTGTGCCTTGTCTGTAGCGAGTGCGTGCGTGAGCCGCTCGCTGCTGCTACAAAACACTTCATTTGCCTCTACTCTTGTTTGGAATGGCGATGATGGGACGTCTGAGAGACCGAGAGAGAGAGGCGGAACTGGTGTCCTCAGAGCGTTTATTCATTCAAAGTCTACGGACCTATCACTTGCAACGCACGGACGGACGGACGGACGGACGGAGTTAGATAAGAGACGGTAAGAGAGAGATGGTGGTGACTGACGCGCGACTCTGCGTCCGCACCACACACACTACTGCGCTCACTACTGCGACGGAGTTGGCTCGAGCGACAGCAGCTTCATGAGTCGCGTCGGTGCAGTTGGAGGCAGATGCTCCGACGCACTGTCCAGATCACTTGGATCGCTGCGCTCGTGCGTCTGTGTGCGGTTGTTGTCACTCGTCTCACCAGGTTCGTTCGCGCCGTCTTCACTGTCGTCTTCCTCTTCTGTGAGCGACACGCGCTTGGTCGTTGTGCTCTGCGTCTCGTCGACTGGAGCTATAGTAGCAGCAGCAGTAGTAGGCGTCTCGACATCGCTCGTGCGACCGCCGATGCTGCTGCTCCAGAGTCCAAATGGCACGCGACGGCGCTTGCGGTCGCCACGACCGTCGCTCGTGTGCTTCCCAAAGCGAATCTCTGGCGACTTGATGAGCGAGAGCGAGACGTACCCGCTCGACGACGTCGGTGGCTGCGCTACACCAGTGGTGCTGCAGGTGTAGTGGCCATACACACCGTCGTCATTCGCTGCTGCTACGTCATGTGCGTGGGTCTGGAACATGCCGCCGATCGTCGTGAGCTCGAGGAGGTCAGGTCGTAGAAAGTGCGTCAAGCCGCTGCACCAGTGGAGCTGCGGATGCGCGTCGAGCGCGCGCAAGAAGCGCTCGAGCTGCTCTTTGCGGAACTGGAGCAGCCGCGGGTCGTCGCCGCGGATGTACGACAGCAAGCCGCCGTCTGGGAACTTGGGCAACGCGTCGAACACCTCGGCGCCGTACGTGTCGGCCAAGTACAGATAGAGTTGCCGAAAGTCGTTGTATCGCCGCATGACCGAGTAGCGCACGATCGGAGGCAGCGCAGCGTACGTTGCGTCGTCGCTTGGAGCTTTGATAGAGGTCGCTGGGTCTGACGCTGCAACGTGGGGATGCGGCGACGCAGCAGCGGCGGCAATAGGCGAGAGCGTAGACGCCGACATCGATAGACTTCCGGGGTCAGTGAAGCTCGGGAGCCGCACGCGCGTGTCGAGCACGTTGATGTGGTACTGCCAGCTTGAGCCTTTCTTGGTCACGCCCGTGATCCGCAGGTCCCGATCGACGTCTTCGCGCATGTTCTCGCATGAAAACATGCGCTCCATGCGCTTGCGCTGGTACTCGCTCGCAGCTTCGTCTGGCGCGCCGCACATGCTGTCCGTGCGCGCTGATCGCGATGCAGTTAGCGGCGACAGCGGCATTGTGAGTGGCAGCGAGAGCGGCGGTGGCGGCGGCAATGGTGACGACACTGTTGTTGTTGTGATTGGCGATATTGCAAGTGCTGATTGCGTCACTGCTGGCATGTGTGGCGATTGCTCGTGGTGCGTAACGCTCGAGATGTCGAGTGTGTCGATGCGCATGCTGATGCTCGGTGCTATTGTGGTCGTGCTGCGGCTGCTGTTGCTTTGTGTGGTCTCGCAGTTGCGCGTCACTCAATGGCGGCGACGACTGTCTCGACTCGGATGTGAGCGTGTGCGCACTTTGCGATCAGAGAGCGAGAGCGAATGGAATGGTGCTGCAACAGCAAGAGACGCTGGTAGCGCGATCTCGATCTCTGTCTGCTGCTGCTGGAGTCGGATGGGGCGATTGGTAATGACCACGTGGACGTGTGCTGGAACACTGGACAGGCACTGACTCGTGCAGTGCGCGCGCCGCTACCGTCGTCGACTGAGCCGCGGCATGAGCACGAGCACGAACTGGTCAAGGACGACGACGACGACCAGGGTCAACTGGGCGGAACACCAGCTGGCGGATAGTGACAAAAACAGATGGACCAGCGAAACGAGTTGGTTTCGTCACTATCGATTCGATGTAGCATAACAAGATAAAGTTACACTAGAATGTATTGTTGATGATGTGAAATCGATCAATAGGAATTCAAAGCATACAAAACGCTTAATCTGTGCGACTTGCCTTCGCAGTAGTGATGTAACTCAGGGAATCGATTTCACTGAATTACATCACTACTGCGAGTTGTGAAGAGCCAACCAAAGCGGATCGAGCACCAAACATGGGCAAGCCAAAGAAGAGCGCTGCTGCTGCTGCTGTCTCGAGTGACGCCACCAGCTCGCTCACTGCTCTCGTGCAGACGCTGCGTAGCGCAAGTGCAAAGGGAAAGGTATGTCAATCTACTGTTGTCATTTGCGCTGCCCCTCCCTCGCTGCAAGCACGTCCGACTACAGACAGACATTGATCACATGGCATGGTGACTCCTTCGCTCTCTGCGTGCGTCTCTCGATGTACTATATAGGTGCTCAAAGGCGTGCATGACGTCTATACGCAGTACCTTGCGGTCGCTGACCTCCAGCAAGTGCGCGGGCACCTCCGTGACCTCCATGCAGCTCAGTACTTGGACGACGTGCTCTGGCCAAACGTTGCAGAGGCACTCGCAACGACCGACGCAGCTGATGCGCTTCGTGAGCAGCAAAAGGCGCTCGTGCTGTCGATCCTCATGCTCGTGAACACCAAGTTTCGCGAGTCGCGAGGCAGCGAGTGGACGTTCGTCGGCGACGAGCCGCAGACGTGGGACGCGTTCGTCGCCGCACTGCTCGCGCTCCAGCACGGCGCACACGCGCTCGAGTGGAGCGTGCTGGAGCAGAGCCACCTCGTGCAGTTCCTCATCCATTGCTACCAGAGTCTCGACGTCCCAGCTGTCGCCAAGGTGCGTGTGTGAGAGAGTGTGAATGTGTTCATTGGATCGCCAGCAATCGGACTGACCAAGTGCGTTCCCGCTACTGCTGCCATTGTGTCCTGTCCAGTCGTTCCTCAAGCTCGCGTCGCTGCCGATGTGGAGTGCGCTCTCGCCGACGCAGCGCGCGCTCGAGTTCCAGTCGCACCCAAAGCTCGCGCGCCACTGGCAGAGCCTCAGCGCGTCGGACGACGACGACACCACCGCCGCTGAAGCGCAGCAGCAGCCAGCCAAGCGCCGCAAGACTTCAGCGAAACAGCAGTCGCAGGCGCCATCGACGACGCACGCGCATCACGCAAAGGACTTTCTCCCAAGTCTCTTCCGCGACGTCCTCACGCGCCTGAACGCACCGATCGCTGCAACGCACAACGGACCCGACGCCGACCACACGCTCCGGTACACTGCCCTTGTCCTCGCACTCGTGACTGACCTGCTTAGTCAGCTCCCGACGCGCCGGTTCCTTCACGCAGTGCTGCGCCGCACGCACTTTGTGATGACAGTGCGCACATCGCCGTTCGTCGTGCACTGTCTCCAGTGGCGCTCGCCGCGCGAGATCGCAGCGCTGGAGACGCAGCTCGCGCTCCTCGACGCCGCGATGGACTTTGCGATCGACGCGCACTCGGGCGAGTCGCTGAGTGTGCGCGAGCAGCACGAGCGCGTGTCCAAGCACATCCAGACGCTGCAACACGTGGCGTTCACGGACTTTCGCCACTCGCCGCTTGAAGAGCTCGCGATCGTCCCCGTGTCTGCGATCGCTGACGCTGCGAGCTTTGCGAATCTCTTGACGCCGCTCTCACATGCGCAGCGCTCGGACGTCGAAGCGCTTGCTGTGACGCTCGGTGTCGTTGCGAGCCGCGACGCTGCGTCGACGCTGTCGCCTGACGCGCTTGTCGCGTACTTTGTCGACGAGTACGCGCGTGCGAAAGCGCCTGCCAAGTGGACTGAGACGCCAGCGTGTCCGACCGAGCTCGAGATCTGGAGCGACGTCCTCCAAAGCGACGGTAGTGTCGTGTACGGCGCAGACGACGCGCAGCTACTGCCTGTGCTGCCGATCCGCAAGCTCGGTCTCCAGTTCCTGAACGTCGCCGACTTTCTGGAGCGCACGCACGCGCTCGTGCGTCTCGAAGCCGCTGCAGCGATCCGCGCGAGCCTTGAGACGCCGATCCGAGAGCTCAACGCTGCGCGCTCGCTCGCGTCGCCGACCGCTGAGACGATCTTCCGCGGCTTCTCGCGCATGGCGACGCCGCTGATTGCGCCAGCGAAGATCACAAACGTTGCGAAGCCATTGCTCGGCAAGCGCGCACCGGCGTCTGTGACTGCACAGCTCGAGCTCAAACTGGACGCGCGCCACGACACACGAGCGTTCGACGCGTCGTTCCAGCCACACGAAGTCGTGTTCCTCGTCACGCTGCGTGCGACGACTGACGAAGCAGCTGAGGCCATGGGCTTTGCGAGCAGCACTGACGACAGCTCGGGCCAGTCGTTCCCTGAGCAGTACGGTGTGCTCTTTGTGCGCGGCGCCGAAGTCATCGATGTCACGGACGCCCATGGGTCGGCTCTGACTGACGAGAACCCGGTCGGCAAAGGACTCAAGCGGACGCTCACACTCGCACTCGATGGCGTGCAGTACCAGCGCGACGTGGACGCTGGTCGCGTCGACGCGTACACGCACGTGAATGTGCTCGTGCGCCGTCCTGCGCGCGAGAACACGTTCAAAGCAGTGCTCGACGCGCTTGTCGCTGCGAGTGCGAGCGCAGATGAGCTCCTTCCAGCGTGGTTCCACGATCTGTTCCTCGGCTACGGCGACCCTGCTGCTGCGACTGCTGCGGCGATCCGCAAGCAGCGCAAGCAGCGTGAAGTGCGTTTGCCACTGCTCGACCTCGTCGCAGACGCAGCGCACGTCCTGGAGATGTGCTTGGACGGCGAGAGCAGCAAGTCGCAGCTCGTCGACGCTGCAGATGGCAAGACGCCACTCGATGTGAAAGACGCTGTTGGACCGTTCATGCTCGTAAAGACGCTCGAGAAAGGTCAGAGCGATGGCGTCGTGGTCGAAGCGCATCGCCGCACTGCAGCCGAGCCAGCTGCTCCATGTGCTGCGCCTCGTTTCACCAAGTCGCAGGTCGCAGCAGTGTGCGCTGGCATGGGCGAAGGACTGACTGTGGTCACGGCGTCACCAGGCAGTGGCCGTACAGCAGTTGCCGTGCAGCTCGTGCTCAACTTGTACCGCACGACGCCGGCGCGCGAGAAGATCTTGGTCGTCGCGCCTTCGAACCAGGCACTCGATATACTCGTGCATGAGCTCTTGGCGCGCAAGCAGCTCAACGAAGCCGAGCTCGTGCGTCTCGGCTCGCACCATCGCGTCGAGGCGTCTGCTTCAAAGGATGGATCGCCACCAGCGTCTGAAGCAGCGACAATTGGTGACTTTAGTCGCCGCGGCCGCGTGAACTTTGTGCTCCAGCGCCGTCTCGACTTGCTCCAAGAGGTCGAGTTCATCGCCAAGTGGCTCGAGCAAACAGACGCGACGCAGTACGCTGGACTGAGCGCCTCAGCCGCGTACTCGTGCGAGAACGCGCTCTTCTTCTACCAGCTCCACGTCCAGCCGCTCCTGGCTGCTGCGCGACGCGACGCGACGAAAGATACGAAGGCGGTCGACGAGATTGCGTTGAGTGCGTACTTTGCGGCGCGCAATGGCGCAGCGCCAGCGTCGCGCGAGCAGCTCGCAGTGCTTATTGACACTGTCGACGCGTACTTTAGCGAACTCCAGCGTCTCCAGCCGTTCGAGCTGCTCCCAACGCCGCGGCAGCGAGGCGATCTGTACATGATGCAGCACGCGCGTGTCGTGGCGATGACGTGCACGCACGCAGCGCTGAACCAGCACAAGTTCCGCGCGATGGGACTCACGTTCGGCAGTCTCATTGTCGAAGACGCCGCGCACGTGAGCGACGTGGACGCGCTCATGCCGCTCGTGCTGGCGTCGCCAGTGTCGTCGTCGTTGACTGCGCTGTCGTCGACGCAGCCAGAGGCGCGGCTCAAGCGCGTGGTGCTGCTGGGCGACGCCAAGAGCCAAGCGGCGCCAGTTGTCAAGTCGCCGGCGCTCAAGACGTACGCGCACTTGGACCAGAGCCTCTTTGCGCGCTTGCTCCGTCTCGACGTTCCGCACATTGCGCTCGACGACGCCACGACTCGCACGAGCAAGAACAGCAAGTAACGAGCGAGCGAGGACCAGATGAGGCGAGCTCGAGGACTCTGCTAGTGGTAGGAGTGGACAAGAGAGTTGCCTAGTGCTCAGGTTAGACGACCAACAAGTCAACACGCTGACCAGACTCTTGATCTCCCGACCTCTCGACAGTGATCTCCTGTCTCCATTCGACATGCAAACCGATGTGTCTGTGATTCAAGCTGTGTGGATGGATACGTAAGGATGCAAAGATGCATCCACGGGCGTCTGTGTCACTACGCGCTCGGACTAAAGCGGCTCTCGATGCTGGTGCTACTGGCAAACTTCGAGATCAAGCTGTTGTAGAGGGCGTCAGCCTCCTCACGTTGAAGACTCATGTTTCCCGCGATCCGATCTGTGTTGACAACCCCCAGCGCTGAGATCGATAGTGGCGGCTCGCAACAAAGTGCACGCGCAGGTTGTGGCGTGGGCACATACACCGCCACGATCAGCGCACATGTCGTGTCTTCTCCAAAGTGCCCGATCGGTGTCGATGGCTGGAGCGGTTGCCCGACGCGCTTATTCTCGAAAGCCACTCGCATCGCGTACACCGCAACTTTGCTTGGCGTCATCGATGAAGGCAGCTTGCTTGCGTTCTTTGCGACGACAAGCGTCTGGAGGACGGCAACGACTGCGCTGGTCGGGACCTCCACGAACTCGGCCTCTGCCGATGCTGCGTTGTCGCGTACGTCGCTTCCACAACGATCCATTGACACGGACGACGGCGAGAGCTCACGATCGGTCTTGCCGTCGACGAGCGTGTAGTACACCTTGGACGGCGGCAGGTCTGCTCCTACGCGATCTCGTTCGTCGTGCGGTAGCAGTGACGTCGGCACACCCACGACGAGCGCTCCATCTTTCCACTTGCCACAGCAGTCAACCAACGTCTCTTCGTCCACGTCACAGTACGCATCGCGTTGAAGCAAACTCGGCGACACAGTCAAGTCGCTCGGTTCGGCGCCTCGGAGCAGCTCTCTCGAGTACTTCGCAAAGACGAGCTGCTGGATGTCGCTGGAGGTAGCACCGCCTGCCGACAGCTCGACAAAGTCCACGTGCGCCGCACCGCCGTTGCTGTCGTTGCTGTCGTTGCTGTCGTTGGTCTTGCCTGTCGCGTGCATGAACGAGAGCGTGCGGCCAGTCGTCTCATCTACGAGGACGTAGTAGAACTTGCGCGCAAGCCCGGACGTCGGCACGAGCACGATGAGCGGAGCCGCATGTGCTGCTCCATGTGCACCAATGCCGTCGCCGCTAGACAGGAGCTCTCGCTCGTCAAGTCTTGCAGTGCGTGTTTACACTCGCAAGTCGCCCGCGTCAACGTTTGCGAGGACTCTACTCACGTCCTTGGCGCGCGTCTGGAAGTCGGCGACGGTCGCACTGGGGAGGAGCCCCACAAAGTTTGTCGCGCTGCTGAGTATGGCGTCTTGATCGCTCTCGCTCTCGGCCATGTCCACGAAGCCATGCTCAGGTACATGGATGCGATTCGCGCTGTCCTTGATCACGAACCAAACGAAGCGCGGCGCTGGCAGAGCATTTGTGCGCATCCGCTTGACGCGTAGCAATAGTGTCGGTGACGCAACCACGACGAGCGGATCAGAGTCTGTTGCACCGTGCTCGTCGATGCTAACGTCGTCAGTCAGATCAGGATTCGCCATTCGTGCAGCACTACTCACGTACACGCGCAGATCGCTCGTGGCAGCATGATGCGGAAGTTCGTTCGTACACGTGCTCTTGACGCTCGCTTTCAAATCGGCAACAGTCGCGTCAGTCGGCACCACCACAGTGCGAGCTGGTGCTACGATCTCGTCAACCTCGAGGACAAACCACACGGTCTTGGTCGCCATCGCTACTAGTCGTCGCAGCGTGTGCCTTGTAGCTCGGTTAGCGTTGTGCTGCTGCTGCGTGTGCCGATACACTCGTCTCCGTGGGTCGAAGCGCACCACAGCAAGACAGCTGCTCTCACACTCGCTAGCTCTTCTTGTGTGTCGTCACGAGTAATCGCCCTTGCTGACAAGCTCCACACACTCGATGTTTGCCAAACACTGTTGGAGTCTCTTGCGTCACTCCACCTCACGTATGCTTGACAGACCCAGCGCAAGCGTTCCGCACAGAAGAGCAAGCCACTCAACGCATGGACAGACTGAGTGACTGGTCTGGCTCTGTGAGGTACGCGTCGCAACAAGAAGCAGTGAATGACAGGACAGGACAGAGCAAAGCACTGAGGTGTCGCATGCGGCCATACTTTCACTCCTTCGACTGACTGATGGATTGATGGATCGTGAGAGACGATGGACGAGTGAACAGCTGAGCGGCTCGAGCTACGCGAGCGCGTACATCGTGACGGGGTAGAGCTCCTTTGGGAAGTGCTGCTGGCGCTCCTTGGCGAGGATCGTGAGACCCGCTTGCTTGAACAAGCTCACGTAGTACACAGCAGACCTGCGAGAGCACACCGCCAGTAACACCAGCAAGTGAGTGAGTGAGAGATCGCAATCAAAGGCGCTCGCTACCAAACACATCAAGACATGTGAACGCACCGCGTGATGCTGCTGTCTTCGCGGTCGAGCTCGTACGGCGCGCCGTTCAGCAGCGTGTTCTCCTTCACGCCGATCCAGCCATGTGGACGCAGCGCTTGCTTGCAGCGCTGGAGAAAGCGCACGTAGTCAGCGTCCGTGAGGTGGGACGAGACCCACTGGACCCAGATGAGGTCGTACGACGCCGGCTCCGGCGCAAACTCCTGCAGTCCCATGCAGTAGAGACTCCGGATGCGCGCGACGTCCGAGTTGTACCGTCCGACGTACTGCGGCACGCTCTGGAGCAGCCGCGGACTCTGCTCCACGAGATCCACGCGCTCAAAGTTCGGCAGCAAGAGGAACTTGGACACGCGGCCGATGCCAGCGCCGCAGTCGACTGCGAGCTCGCGTTGCCAACCCGGGCGGAGCTTGCTCATGCGCGCAAAGAACGTCTCAGAGCCCTTGATGTCGGCCGGTGAGACGTGCGCGTAGCCGCCGAGCACGCCGTTGTCGCTCAGTGGGCAGTTCGACTCGTTCTCCCAGTACTCGTGCGCACTCGCGTACCAGCCTGGTGCACGCTCGTCATTGTCAGCAGTGGTTGCAGCGTTGTGCGCTTTAGCGTCTTTGAGCAAGTCGAGCCACATCTCCCAGACCGTCCTGTAGCAGCATACAGTGTGAATGGTACACATGTGAGAGAGTGTGCCGCACAACCATTGCAACTCAACAGCTACACACGTACGCGTATTCGTCATGCAAGTCGGCGCCATGCGCATCGAGCGCCTCTTGCACTTGACTCGCAACAGCGCGAAGCTCGTCCCAGTCCACGCGGGTGTGTCTGTGCGTCGCTGGGATCAGCGCAGCCGCTGCTGGAGCTGCCGATGAAGCCATGATCGAGTTGTGCTTAACCACCCGATGTGTTGCGTTTGTTGAAATATAGAGAATCGAGGTCGGAATTTCCATACATTTAGACAAAGAGCTGGAGCGCGAAGCGACACGAGCAGCAGGTCCAAGCAGGACGACGACGACGAGGCGCTCCATACGACTTGATCCGAGCGAGTGAAGCGCATCGACAGCATGCACGCAGCCAGGAGTCGGTCGTTTCAGGCACGCCCATGTGCATGGCGCCAAGCGACGCGACTGCCCACGCTTGCTCTTGCATGCAAGCACGCGCTATGCGTCGGCACCGGAGCGCCATCCAGATACATCGAGGTGAACAGTCTCCACACAGTCAGCCACGCACACGCTGGTGCGCTGACACTCTGCTTTTTCTTCACGCGTGCACACGACCACACATTGTCCGTGCAGATCAAGAGAGAGAGAACTCTAACTCCCAGTAGTAAGAGCAGCCGGTATGGTGCGGCACCGAGTCGCGCCGAGCGCTCGGCGCTGGCTCACATTGCTCGCACTTGTCGCGTCAAACGCACTGCTCTTGAGTCACTCTGTCGGCTCGGCTGCAGCTGCCGGTGCAACAGACGTGTGCACCACGCCAGCGTCCCCAGGCGATGCTAACGTCGGCATTGCAGTCGTGACCGACGCAGCGTGCAAGAACGGCGGTCTCGGCTGCTTTGCAAACGTCTGTCGCTTCTGCAAGACACGTAGCACTGAGCAGTCGAAGCACTTACTCAGCTGCACGCAATTCTCAAGTCTTGTGACATCGGCACCAGTGGTCATCCCGCCACTGACGTCACCGCCAACTCTGCCGCCTCCAAGTGGGCAAAGATGCACCGTGACTGTGTCGCCTGGCGATGCACAAGTCGGGATCAACATCGTGACGGACGAAGCGTGTCGTGGAGGTGGTCTCGGGTGCCTCCAGGACGTCTGCCGCTTCTGCAAGGTTCGAGACACAATCCAGTCCAAGCACTTGATGCGCTGCGATCAGATTGCACCACCAGTCGTGGTGACATCGCGACCAACGTCAAGTCCAGCTCCAGTAACCCAAGCGCCAGTTTCAACGACCTCAGCTCCAGTCGCCACGACTCAAGCTCCGGTTCCAGCGACTCCAGCGCCAGTTCCAACGACTTTGGCTCCAGTTCCAGTCACTGTTGTCCCAGCTACTTTGGCTCCAGTTCCGACGACGCTAGCTCCGGCTCCGACGTCGCTTCCTGGACGCTGCTCATCCGTATTTTCGGCTGAAGCAGCAGCACTTGGCGCCACGGCGTTCCTCGACCCAACGTGCCGAGGCTCGATCTCGCCAGACTGCACCAACATTGTATGCCGAATGTGCAAAGCTGTGGACATCCCGCAATTGAGCTACCTCAAGTTGTGCAGCACGTTTGCAAATGCGCCACGGCCACCTCCAGCTCCAGCCTCGCCAACCCCAGCTCCAGTGTCAGGTACTCCTGTGACCCCTCCGCCAACGACACTCGCACCGACAGTCTTGCCAACGCCAGCGCCGTTGACAGAGACGTCTGCTCCACAGACCACAGCACCATCAACGCTGGCGCCAGTTGTCATTGAACCGGAAGTCATCCTGACTCTGGCACCAACGCCAGCACCAACGCCGTTCGTCGATCCGTGCAAAGCAAAGATCCCAAGATCTGCTGCTAGCGTTGGTCTCTTTGCGTTCACGGACCCAACGTGTGAGAGCTCACCAGAGTTCGACTGCGTCTACTCGGTGTGTCGCACGTGCAAGTTCACGAACCACCAAGCGCTAGCGACGCTGCGTTTCTGCACGAGCTTTCCAAACGCACCTGCACCGTTTGGCTCTGGCGCTACTGTCGCGCCAACGCCCATCCCTACTCCAAGCGCTCCAATCAATTGCTCGTCGATCATCCCGGAAGGTGGAGCTGCGTACGGCATTCAGGCATTTGCTGACCCGATGTGCAAGGGCGTGGCATCGCCAGATTGCTCTGGCGGCGTTTGTCGACTGTGCAAGACCGTCGCGCGTGAGGAGCTCGATATGCTGAGTTTCTGCAGCTTGTTCCCGAATGCACCAAGCTTTACTCCAGTAGCGTCGCCCAGCGCGACACCGTCGCCAGTTGTACCAGACACACCGACGCCGACATCGGTGGCTGTCGAACCAGAGACACCGACGCCGACGTCGGTGGTAGTGGAACCAGAGACACCGACGCCTTCAAACGCAGAGCCGGCGACCCCTCCGACGATCACGGAGCGGTGCATTGCAGCGATTCCGTCTGAGGCAGCAGTTCTGGGTCTCAGTGCCTTTGCTGACGTGTCGTGCCAGAGCGTGCAAGACTTTGACTGCGTGTTTGGTGTCTGTCGCCTGTGCAAGACGAGCAGCCACCCCCAGTTAGCAGCGTACCGAGTGTGCAGTGGCGTGAGTGACGCTTCGACACCAGCGCCAGCACCAGCATCGACCGACTCGCCGACGCCAACGCCAACATCGACAGACTTGTCGACGCCAGCACCAGTGTCCACAGCCTCAGCAACGCCGGCACCGACGCCAGCACCTCCAAAGTGCGACGACTCTCGTCTTGCGATTATTGCGTCGCTTGCGGGACTGAAGATCTTCTCAGACCCGACGTGCGACACAACGTCGCCTGACTGCGTCTTAAGCGCTTGCCGCTTGTGCAAGAACGAAGACCGCCCCGACCTCGCAGAGTTCAGCTTCTGCGCCGCTGCCTCGATCGCGCCGCCGACGGTGCACCCAGAGCCAGAGACGTGCCCGTCGATCTTGCCTCGTGAAGTGACGGAGTTGGTCGGCGTGTTTGTGTTCACGGACGTCTCGTGCAAGTCTTCATCGAGCTTTGACTGTGTGAACAAGCTCTGCCGCGTATGCAAAGTCAAGGACGTGGCGCAATTGCGCAGCTTAGCGTGGTGCGACTCGTTTCCGAATGCACCGGCGCTCAACTTTGGCGGTACACCAGCTCCAGTGGACGAACCAGTAGAAGCTGAACCACCAGTCGAGACGCAGCCACCAGTTGAGGAGCCTGCCACAACCCAGCCACCAGTAGAGGTGCCAATCACGACACAGCCACCAGTCGAGGAGCCGATCGCGACGCAACCACCAGTGGACGAACCAGTCACGACACAGCCACCGGTCATTACTGTCGACGGCACTGTGGTGACGGGTCCGTTCTTCATCATTGACGGCGTACTCATGCTCGACACACCAGTTGGAGCGATCACAATCACTGAGCCGTCGATTTCAACAGCGGATGCGCTTGTGACAATGCCAGTGCTCGTGGATACCCCTGACGGACCCAAGAGCGTCTACTTTCCTGTACCTGCCGACAAGATCGCACTCCTGCCGCCGCAATGGCAGCCTTCGACCGAGGCGCCAGTTGATAGCACCACACTACCAGACACTTCGGTACCGCCACCAACGGACAACAACGGAGCAGGATCAGACGATTCATCGACGACAGTCGTCGTTATCAACACTCCGACAGGACCGATCACAGTTGAGATTCCAGTCGCACTCGAACCAGTGACCGACGCTCCAACAACAACGGCTCCAGAGACAGAACAACCTCCGATGACAAACGTTACGGTAACAATGACGCCTAATGACGGTGATGGCACGACCACCACGGGCGGCACCGGCGGCGATGACTGGACGGGTGCTGGTGGCGACGACGCGACTGGCGCCGGCGGCAACGACACCAATACGACCGGCGGCGACGACACGACTGGCACCGGCACCGGCACCGGCGGCGACGACACGACTGCGACTGGCGGTGACGATGAGGCCCCAGTGGACGTGACACCTACTGACGATGATGGCACGACCACCACGGGCGGCACCGGCGGCGACGACACGACTGGTAGTGGTGGCGACGGCACTACTACTGTCGTCTGGTCTTGAGCTCTGCGTTGATCGACGCCTAGCTTGTTCTTGTGTGTTCTGGTCTCCTTTGTATGTCGCCTGCATGTATGCCTTCATCTCTTCGTAAGCACGCTTAGGTGCCAATGTATTTCCTGTGCATTACACTTTGGTTAGCGTCATTGATGGTTTGATGGGGCTGTTTGCGCTCCTAGATCTTGTTGATTGCTGTCGGATGAGTGTCTATGTGTAGTGTACAGATCTACAAGCGCGTGGTGTTCAGAACGCGCTTTCGAACGTGAACTCCGACAGCACTTCAGAATGTCAGCAGAGTGGTCTCGAGAAACTCGTAGAACGCACTGTTGGGGTTCTCCACGAGCTCTTGCGCACTGCCAACCTCGACTACTTCGCCATCGTCCATCACGACGATCTGGTCAAAGCCTAGGACTTGGTCGAGTCGATGAGTGATGAGGAACACTGTCGAGAGTGCAAACTCGTTCTCGACGACTTCGAGCAAGCGTTTGTCCGACTCTTGGTCCACAGACGAGAACGGTTCGTCCAAGATCAAGATGCGCGACGGCTTGAGCAACGCGCGCGCGAGCACGAGCATCTGCCGCTCGCCGAGACTCCAGTTCTCGCCATTCTCGTGCAGCTGCTTCTCGAGACTCTTGACAAAGAGCGGCTGCTGCTCCTGATCGTCGCTCTTTGCAACTGCGAGTCCCGTCGTCTTGAGTGCGCGCCAGAGCGCAGTGTCGTCAAACTCGTCAAACGGGTCGAGGTACCGACGCACGGAGCAGCGGTAGAACAGCGGCGTCTGCGGGATGATGCACAATCGACTGCGCAAGTCACTAAGACGCAACCTGCTGATATCCATTCCGTCGACGAGAATCCGTCCACGTGCAGTCTCGTGGACGCGGAAGAGCGCCATTGCGAGCGTGCTCTTACCAGACCCAGTGCGCCCAACCACGCCGATCTTCTCGCCTCCTCGCACTGAGAACGACACGTCGCGCAGTGCGAACCGTGGAGGAGGCAGTGGTGCCACTGCGGCTGTTGTCGAGTCAGTTGCGTCGTATGTGAACCACACTCGATCAAACATAATGTCGCCTTTTGGCGGCCATGCCACTGACGCGAGGATCGCTTCACTCGGCTCATGCTCCTCTGGTTCGATGCACTGGAAGTCGAGGATGTTCTTGATGCTCGTGAGGTGCACAGTCGCATTGAGCAGTCCAGTGGAGAACGCAATGAGGTCGTTCTGGATACTGAAGATGCAGTGGAGCACAAGCCCGAGCGCACTCGGTGAGAGCGACCCGAATGCGAGGATCACAGCGACGAGAGCGAGGAAGACGCCGACGATGAGACTGTACCGGATGAGCACCCAGTCGTTGAACACTTCGACAGCGTACGCGATCCGCGACCGATTGTCGAGCATCTCGCCGTGCTGCAAGCGGAACCGCTGCACTTGCGCGGCGCCGAACGCGCGGATCACTGCGCTGCCGTCGAGCGCCTCCGAGACGTAGTTGAGATTCGTCGCATCGAGTTTGTCGCGGACAGTGAAGATCTGCGCGATCACGCGGTCGGCGACGATCTCGCGGCAGATGTACAGCGTCGCGGCTGCAATGAGCGCGCCGATGCCGCCCAAGAGGTAGCACACCGTTCCGACGGCTGCGATGACGGAGAGCAGACTCCGGAGCAAGTACGCAATGTGGTACGAAATGAACAGGTCGCTCGACTGCATGTCGCTCGAGTACCGGAGCAAGATCGCGCCGATTGGCGTGCGGTAGAAGAAGCCCATCGGAGCGCGCAGGAGCGAGTCGGTCATTGTCCGGAAGAACGTCTGTGAGCGCAGGAAGATCGCGTAGCAGAGCACGAGTGTCGCGCTCAGGACAACTGCAAACGCGCTGCAGATGAGTACACCGTACACTGTCGCAGCGTCACGCATGGTGGTGAGACGGAACTGCGCAACGCCGAGCGTGCTCCAGTGCATGAGCCAAAAGTTCTTGGCCACACCGAGTGCGCCGTAGATGATGAAGAGCGTCGTCCAGAGCAGCACGACCGCTTGCCAGCCTGCGCTTTTGCGAGGCCAGAGCAGATCTTTCGCCACTTGTAATGAGGTCGACGAGTCGGTCCATGCTCGCTGCTCGCATTGGGATTCATGGCGCTGGGACCGCCGGAGCATGCGTCGAGACACTCGACTCGATGACGGCGAGTTGAACGAGTAGTCTGCCCACTCGAGACTTGCAGCACTCGCGGCATCGGGTGCTGGTGCGTCTGTTGGACTCGCACTCGCGTTCACAGCGGATCGCCAAGGCGGACTGTCAGCAAGACGGCGAACACGACGACTCGTATGGTTCGAGGACGATGCGACACTGTTGCGATCGACTTCTGTCACGGACTGCGCGTCGACGTGCCAGACGCGGTCGACAAAGTCGGACGAGATGATCTCTGGGTTGTGCGTCGCCACGACGATCGTCTTGTGGCGCAGGAGCTCGAGGAAGCACTTGCGAAAGACGTCGCTCTGGACAATCGCGTCCGCGCTTGCAAGCGGACAGTCGAGGATGAACAGGTCGGCGTCCGAGTACAGCGCACGTGCGAGCGCGACGCGCGCTTTCTGGCCGCCCGAGAGGTTGATGCCTTTCGGTCCGACCATCGTGTTGTCGCCGTCTGGCAACGCGTTGAGGTCGTCCACGAGGCAGCATGCGTCGAGCACGCAGTGATACTTGCGCTCGCTGAACGCCTCGCCAAACAAGATGTTGTCGCGCACGCTCAGCGTCTGGAGCCACGGCTCCTCGGAGCAGTACGCGACTTTGCATTGCCCTGAGACGTACACACGGCCGCGCACGCGCACCACTTCGCCGAGGAGCGACGCCAAGAGCGTCGACTTGCCTGCGCCGGCTTTGCCACACACGACCACGAGCTCGCCAGCTTTCACGCTCACACTGACGTTTGCGAGGACGTAGTCGGTCGACGACGCCGTCGCGTCTGTGAAGAACGCGTGCTCGAGCGTAATGACAACGTTCGGCGCGTACTCTTGCGCTGCGTCGACGTGTTGGACGTCCGACTTGACGCATGCGTCGCAGTGCCAGAGGTACTTTTGGATGCGCCGGAGCGCCACGGCGCCGTCGACGCAGATACGCACGGCGTAGATGAGCGCGTAGATCTCGGTCTGGATGCGGTCGAAGAGCACGAGCGCCGTGAAGACCGTTGCAGGCGAGAAGCTTGTGTCGTGCGTCGCGAGCGCGTAGAAGATTGCGACAGATGCGAGCGCCGGCGACTCCCAGATGCAGCAGAACCGCAGCGTTCGGAGCAGTACGGCGCGCCGGTGCTTTGTCTCCTCTCTCGTGCGCGCACGGAGGATCTTGTGCTGCATCTTGCGCTCCCACGCGTGGAGCTTGATGGCCTGGACGCCGTGGAAGCACTCAAAGACGGCGTTGAGCGTCTTTGCGCGCTTCTTCGTCGACTTCTGGCTTGCTTTCGCAACGATGAGCGTCAGGAGGAGCATCACGGCGCCGATCGCAGTGAGCGACGTTGCGATCACGCGCATTCGCACGTGGAGCGTCTCGTGGAGCATGAGCAGCAGCACCGCGAGTTTTGCGACGGCGATCCACGTGTTGTGCATCCGCGTGATCATCCAGCTCACGTAGATGAGGTTCGTCGAGTAGATCGTCGCGATCGCGGCGATGCTCCGGCCTTTGCGCCGCCGCTGGCTCACGTGCGCCTTGTCGATCGACTTTTCAAACACGAGCGACCGAATGGACGTCACGGCGCGCACTTGAGCGCTGAACATGCGGAAGTGGTAGTGCCGCGCGCTGATCTCGCCAAGCACGACGCCGCAGTGAATGCCGCCGAGCAGCAATAGCACTTCGCCCATCGCTTCGCGTGCGTCACGCGCCATGACGAGTCGGAGCAGTCGGAAGAGCAGCAGTGGCACAGCGGACACGCACGCGACCGACAGCATTGCAAACACAGCGCTCACGCAGATTGCGCGGCGCTCGGTGCGCAAGATCGTTGGCCAGAGCGCGTTCGAGCGTGCGTACTCGACGCGGAACCTGCTCGACGCGCGCGCATTTGAGTTCTCGCTCGCAAGTGGCCAGACGTCGTCGAGCTGCAGCTTGCGCGCACGACTGCGCCGCGCCAGTGGCTCGACAAAGAGGAAGAGCAGACGTGTGAAGAATGATGTCGATGGATCGCTGTCGGGTGCGATTTGTGGGTCATCGACTGCATGTCCACTGCTAGTGTCATGCTGGCGAGCCTCCGTGACGCCACCATCACGAACGCTGTCGTCGCTGTCATCACGGCGGAACGTGCCATACGACGAGCTGCTCATCCTGTGCTTGCTCAAGCATTTGCCTCAGAAAGAGAACAGGTTTTGGCCACACAAAAATATACAATTTACCACTCACAAAAGGTCCAAAAACGCACAACAAAAATTCCAAAACCACACAACAGGAAATCAAGCACATTCGAAAATACAAGAAGGTCCATTATTTGAAGCGTCACGATGTGTCTCTTCGT